>CAEFZY010042542.1:0-32742 GCA_903066815.1 Brachyrhaphis roseni
GCACGTCGTTCTCCGAGAGGACCCGGATTTAAGAGAGAGAGAGAGCCTGACTTTTTTCTAAAAGTTAACTTATTTAATTACTCTTTTTCTTAACAGTACTTTAATTACTTTTTTAGTATCAATTTAAGTGAGCACCAAATTGTCAATTTTAGCAGTATTTGTGCTCTTGATCTTCTGATAACTATATCAGCGATTACACTGATTTAATTCCCAAATCAGGTTCTGTTGGTTTTGTTCTTCAACCAATAAATAAAACTGAATACATCTTATCAAAAACATACCTTGATCTTCAATGTCCAGGTTCTTCATGAGCCATTGTACAATATCAGAACCTGTAATAAGAGAGAGTACATAAGTATGACCATAGCTAAGAATTTACCAATACACTCAAATGCCTTCTGCATATAAATGCGAGTGAAACAGAAAACAATGTCACTCTTAACCTTGTCCACCTCCCTTCATTATCACAGCGCATACAAATGTCTCTTGCCTTGCACCATGTAGGTGGGTAATAGGCCATCCATTATCCAATATTCTTTTCTGACACCCTCTTCAGGCTTGCTCTCTTTGGCTCCAAACCATTAATATAAATGACACCAGGTACAAAGGCAGGTTGAAGCACGTATTATGTGCCGTATAACAACAGAATTTGTGACTCAAAGCATTTAATAAGTCAGTGATTGCATTCTATGTTGCAAACCAGCATAAACAAAGTAAAGGTGAGAAAAGGAGATTGTCCACGTGACTCGTGCCGCTTTTACAGGCAGGAACGTGAAACGACTTTTATGATGGCTGCCATTTTTGCATCTTTACCGCTGAGAATGTGACTGAATCATTTTCACATCCCAGACAAACATAACAGCATCCTCTGCTCTCCCTCGAGCATTTTCACACTCCGACACAACATGCGACTTTAGCACTTTGACTATATATTTTCCGAGCAATCATTACTGTCTGTCATAGTGACAGGTGAAGGTGTGCTGAGCAGACCAAAGGCACAGAAGGCAGGAAAAAGGTGTGAAATGTAGACATGGGGGAATTCGTGCAACGAGACAGAGTAGCCCTGTGGCTGATGTTACGTCGATCAAGCTGCTACTCTGTGCGGATGAATTTTGGCTTTTTATTTCACCGCTATTGCATCCCCCGTTGCATTTGCACATACACTAACTAGATGTGAGTTTTGATGGACGAACGAAATTAGCATCATCCCATTTTCATCCTGTGAAAGTTGACCTACTTTCTTAGAACCAGCTTGAATACAGTGTGTGTTTAATTCTCCATTAAGGCTTGGTTCTAAATTGATAAGTGTCACAGAACATACACTGGTATATTCAGGTGCCAGTTTCAGTGAGCAGTTAATTTTTTTGCATCAAAATGATCGAAAATTTAACAGCTCAGAAAAAAACATTACATATCCAGAAAAAAAAGCTAATTAAAAACACAGAGCAATTCAAACAAGAGAAAATTAAAGAAAGTGCAACATTTTATTGTTGCAAAGAGAAGAGAAGATGATCCTTTACTGACCTTCACGTGTTTGAGCATACACAGACGACAGCAGCTGAAATGTTTTTTAGCCTTAGATCAGTTGTATCACAGCTGACAAAGTGCCACAATATATCACCTACTCATACTAAAGAGACACAGTCATGGCAAACAGATATCTATTTATCCACAGTGTTGTGCTTCAAAACATAAAAATGGTGATTCATTTATATAAAAAAAATTGAAGCCCAAAAGTATTTATTGCTTGATTTATTTTACAAGTTTATTAGATGTTATAAACGACAAATAAAATGACTAATACAATAAATGTTAAACGTTAAAAGAAGTAGATAGAAGTATAAACTTATAAATCTAAATCTGTCCCATTTGCAGCAACCTCACGTATTTCTTCTTATTCATAACTATTGCAGCAAAATACCTTAATTCTACTCTGATGAAGGACTAATGTCGTACATTCAATGATGTGCTTACAATATTCTCATAGGTATTCCTAATAGTAGCTCTAGTAGTATTAACAATAATATTGATATTAATGCTAAAACGCTATAATAGTAACATATCAAGGTATTTTCTTGTATTTAGTGTGTAGACCATTTCTTTATCCTGAAATCTGAATTATTTAATAAGCACAGAAGGGGATCAGAAAGAAAGTCAAATTAAAAAAACTAATTTATCTTACAATAACAATTTAGCAGACAATACAATTGAATTTCAGTGCATTAAATTTAGTTTCACTTCAGGCATACTGAATTCGCAGTATCTTGTTTTTCCTTGTTGCCTTCAGTTGATGTGTCAATATATCACATTATGAAAACTGTTGCAGGGAACGGAGAAAGTGAGTGTGTCAGGAGTAGATTATTTCCAGTTGTGTGGAAGCAATTTTTTTCTTTGCATGTCTACATTGCATCATATCATTAGTTTCTGTATGAGTTTTGCTCAAAGGCCAGAGTGAAGTTAAAGCTGGTGACTGAGTACTAGATGATTCTCACTAGAAGGTGGCATGTAATTGCATCCCCACCTTTAAAATATAAAGTTGAAGCAAGATGTTTAGATAAATATGCAGTATTAAGACAGCCATTTTCCCATCACTGTCTGATATATCAGATTTGAATATTTACTGTTAGGTCAGTTAAAATTTCAAAGCATAGATTTTTGTGAGAATATTTCTGAGCTTTCTTCAAATTCAGGAATTTATTTCCCCTTTAAGCTGCACGATTTGGGTTTTCTTCCACAAGTTTCTTGCAATATTTTACTGGAATTTTGGCTCATTATTCATGACAGTGCTGATGTAACTGAGTTACAGCGCTGTAAACAACATTATGAGATTGGGGGGGTTGTGATGGTCGCTCCAAAAAAATGTCCTTATACCACATTGTAAGTAACATGGTAATTAGGCTATTTGTCCATTTGGATGCCTAATTATGGTATCATCATAATGCAGTTTATTTTATTAAATTCACCACGCCCTCACTTAGCAAAACACCTCCACAACATGATTCTGGCCCCTCCATAATTCACAATACAGACACTGTTCTCTGACTGGCAATCTTTCTCCTTTGTCCTTCAATAGTTCAGATTTGCTTTCATGAGACCACAGGACATTTCTTCAAAAATTAAGGTAATTATCCCTGAAAGCATTTACAAATTTGGTAATTGTAACTGATCTGGAACAAGAAAACCTTCCTGATTTACTGTCAATAAGAAACAAAGTTGTTTGGATTCAACTGTACCTAAGCATCTGTTGCAGTTACAAATATAACTTTAAACTTTGCTGAACAATAGAGGAGATTTTGTTAACTTTCTCTGACAGTCACACCGTCTTTTTAAATGTGATGCATCTGAAATGTTGGGGAAAAGTGGACATCCAAAAGTTCTTTCAAAGTATGAAACTGACAATTTAAATGAGATAAACATTAAAACTGCCAAGGACTGCACAACATGCCAGGTTATTATATTTCAAGCATAATGCTTTCCCACTCTGCATGCCAAGAATACACTTCACCAGTTGGATGAAATCTCTTTGCAATTATTAGACACACATCCCCAGGAGGATGTGTGCAGGAGCTCTAAAAGGCTAAAATTGGAGTTCAGTGATGAAGAAAAATATGTTTGATTCGGGTGAAATGCATGCAATCATTAAGATAATGTATTTACTAGAGATTCCCATGCTTTTCTTATCAAACCAATGTACCACACTCTTCATTTCATAGTGAATAATTTGGGGGGAAAATAGATATAACACACCTATATCAACCTTTAGATGATACATAGTGTAGAGGTAAAGACTTCCATCTGTCCAGCATCTTTAAATGCTATCAGTCTTGATGGCTGGAAATGTGCTTATTTACATCAACCAATCATGATTGGAGTAAAAACAAATCAACTTCATCTCCTTGGTATTAGCCAAGGAGATGAAGTTTCACCATTTAATACTAATTGTTCCCTATTTAGGTGTTAATACAAGCACAAACAATTTACAGTCATTACAATAATGTCAAGGAATTTCTTAGTGTGTTTTAAAAAACAAAAATGTTCTGCTATTACCTAATTGTCCAACTGCGTTCTCTGAATCTTACTGTTATCACTTAAGACTGAATTCTAATATAATGTGTGGTATTGTTTGTTTTCTTTATTGCTTTCTTTGTATTTGTATTCTAAGAAATGAATACTTCTTAACCCCTTTTTATTTTAATCTTCTCTTAAACAGTTCTCCTTATAAGTAGCAAGTGTGGAGTATTGTCACCAGCACAGCTAATGAAACAAAAATTGGGCAACTACCACAATAATTTCAGTGGTCATGCATAAAAAGGCTGGAAGAGTGGTGATCTCAGACAGGTGGGAGTTGGGGACTTACCTGAAAAAACACTGGGGATCTTGGTGAGAAAACTTTTCACTGTTCGTATGGGGATGCCGTTTTTCTCCTCCTGCATGCGTGCTATTAACTCCTCCATCTGGACAGCACAGAAACAGAAGAGAGGGAGAAAGTGAGGAACAAAAAGAACGTAAGGGTGTACTCCATAACCCTTTTCCAAAAAGTGTGAGTTTAGATAGCAAAGACAGAAAGAGGCAAACAAATACAAAGAGGTACTTATGCGGTTCAGCTGTGTCTCCAGGCAAGAGAGAGTGAAGCAATGAAGTTGGTGACTAACAAGCACAGCTGTCAGATTTCTGCCTCTGCTTTGACAAATCCTACTGATACTTGTCATTTGTCACATAAATCAAGCTGTAAGCTATGCTTATTGAGTGCTGAACTTTAGAAACCTTGCTGTAAAGTTTCTTGGTAGTATCTACGACAATATTATTCTGTCTTCCACCAGCCACAGATCTGAACTACGCAGCACAGAGTCAAAACATATCAGGCAGAACTGTTTTAAGTTAAGCTGTAATACAAAATTGAACCAAAAACTGCCTCCAGGAACGACGTGAGTGGGTAAACAGCAGCACACCGACAAAAGCGCAAACATACACATAGATTTACACACACGACTATGGCAGAAATCTTCTGGGATGCAGCTCAAGGAGCTGGCAGGACGGCACAAAGCAACCACTTTAACAGCAGCATGCCAAAGGGGGTAGGGTAAATAGTGGAGCAGACCTTCTGATATGCAATAAGCAGATCACTCACCACATCATTTCCCCATAGTCTTCCTTCAATGTTAATATATGACTCAGAAAATATGTACCGGTACATAACAAAGTTGAAGGAAAATCAATTTTGAGAATAGGAAATATTTTTAAAAGTGCCTTTTCCACTGTTTACCATAAAAATCCTCTAAAGATGGAAGGCAGAACCACATCTCTTATTGATAATACCTTTTGACTATTTTTAATGGATTAGATGCCACTTAAAAAAAGGATGTAGCAAACATTTGTGCCACAAGCATCCTCTTTGCATGAATGTAGGTGAGAGGAGGTTTGGATTTCTTCTCACTCTCCAAAAACCCCCAATCCATTGGAAACATTTTGGATTAAACAAAACACTTAGAACCTGGGATTAAGGGAAGGAACACAGGACCCTGAAGGAAGAGGATACAGTACTGTTATTGTTGTGGCTAAGATGCTTCAGCAGGAGTACAGGCAGACCAGTGAGCTGATTGCGCGACTTGTCGTCTAACAAGTCCCAGATAATAAAATTCTTTTGATTTTTACTTCTTATGTGTTCTTTACTTTAACAAATTATCTACTGACGTCAAAGGATTATTTTGGTGCATTACAAAAACATCTCTTCAAATGTTTCTCTGCCTTGTTCACCCATATCAATATTTCTGTATCTGAGCCTAAATCAAAGGTTTGAGCATTTAAAAATGTTTTATATGGTCTTTGTTAGAAATCATTTTAGTGCTTCTACGTCTGCACTCTACACAACCAAGTTGGAACTACATCATGCTGCAAGGGCTCTTAATCCATCCAAAACCCAGATGTTCTTTTAAAGTGGTCTTGATCAACAGTTTTCCAGGTTTATAAAGACCTTACAATTTTTTTTTCTACTTCTTCTGTCCTTTATCAACATTTTCAAATTATTTTTGTAGTTTCTTTCTCTTGTAAGCTTTATTAAGCTTTACTCTGACCTATGAATTATTGAGGCACAAATTGAGGAAATCAGTGATGATCAATAATGTTTCAAAGCAATTCCAGAGATGAAAGCCTTCCAATAAGAACATATATTTTTTAGCTCCAGTTAAAAACACTTTAAAATAGCAGCTAAAATGTCTTGCTAACTAGAAAGAATATGTCAAGATATTAGATCAGGCAAATTTTGCAAAGGATAGTGAATACTTCTACTTTATTTACTTATATACATATATGTAATTACATCTAAAGACTACCAGAAACATTTATTTGTCTTATCTGGATGGTTTGACTATTATTGTTGACTGTACAAGTACAATGTTGTTATGTGTCAAACTGCAGGATCATCCTCCTCAATTTTGTTTACTCTCTCTCTTGAATACTGTATGACACAGGCAAACCTTATCAGAGCAGCTCATCTTCGAGGCCAATTCCTGCTTATGTTATTGAGGGTTTTGTGTGGAAGAAAATGAATTGATCAAAAATGGAGAACGGTTTGATTAAGAAAAGGCTGGGATTGATATGTAAATGTTGAACCACTCAGATTGGGTTGTTCGTGTGTGACAGTACTGGATAATGAAAGCTTCTAGCTACTCAAATACCCTGTAGCTAAAAACCATGCCACTTAGTGATTGGAGCCTAATTGACAATGATAGAAAACAGGCAAAAACTGAAACTTCATAGCTGATGGGTTACAGTCAGAAGGACCAAGAAATTCAAGGATGAAAGGAAAAAGATCCAGAATTACTCTTAAAAGTATTTCTTGATAATTTTCATATTCTTAATTCTTCAAAAAAACAGTGTGCTTAATTTTTCTGATGGAATTGTTCCTCAGGAACCCTGGAAAGACTTCTAGTGCATGTAAACCAGGAATTTCTAGTCCCAATGAGTCTTTTCCTAACTTTTATGAAGTCATTGTGTTGACAAATCCTTTACCAAACTGAAAATAGAAAAAGACCACAAAAAATATTTTGTAATACTGTTAAAGATTCCAGATAATTGGATCTTCACTTCTGATAAAAGCCTTTTGATCATGATTTTGAGTAGTTGGATTGCCTCAAGAACTTCAAGAACCCCTAAAGGTATGATCCTATTTGACAGGTTCTTTCAACAATCCTAACGAACAAGTCTTGAACTGATGAAAGTAAACATATGGTCTCACCCTTTTAAAACATTGCTTGCTTGCTTGCTCTCAGGACCGTTGCTAGTCATTAGGGCGCCTGAAGCACAACTACTCAGTGGTACCAGGGTGGTAAGAGGGAGGGAACGAGTGTGAGAGAGTATCGTCCTGCTGTCTCTTCTCCAAATTTGTAAATGAAACACAATATGATAGATCACTGGGAGGAGGTTGGATTTTGTGTGTATGTATGGGAATTCCACTGGGACACTGGTAGAGATTAATCTTTTTCTGGAGCAAATTTGTTGCTTTTGTATTGCTTACATCTATTACCATGCTTCACACATTTTCATTTAAATATGTTATTATGAAGTATTATAATGATTTTTCTCAAGCCCATTTTTTTTTTGCTGCTCCAGGTCACTTAGATCTATCCGTGGTCTAGTGTGTTTGGCTCTGGCGACTTCTTCCTGGTTTTGTGATGGCAAGTCAACTTCATACAAATTGCCTTTTCCAGCAAGAAATTTTATAGTCTTCTCCTATATACTTTTTTTTTAATGTTTATACTTTTCTCACTACTAACATAATTGCACTACTTTCTGAAAATGGTGTACTGAGGCATCCTATTTTTTGGTTTTATTGTTTTTAACTTTATAGCACTATCTGAATTTGTGAGCCAAAAAGACGGTGGCAGGTTTTATGCTTTTTATTTGGTAAATTTCAGTGTAATGTATCACCATACTCTGACACTTTTTTTGAGTAGATCACATTTTACTATATATTTCAGTCTATTTTATCACTAACATTTAGCATAAACTGTATAAGTAATTTCATGATTAATAATTCAATATTCATGTGATTGCTGTAACCTGCTTTTATGCGATAGGTGGCATTTTTGTTCAGCGTTTAAAAAGACCGCTAATGCCCTTATAACACCAACTGTCTTCCTGTGTCTGTCTTCGTCTCATTGTTGCTCAGCTGGCACACAGAGACAGAGTAAACAAGGACAACAGCAACAGTGATCAATACTTCACAAGCTCTCTCCAATCCCTGCAAAGCCTCACCGCCCACAGATGGTAAAATGCCACCAGCGTGAATATTCAAGATCTAAAGCTCTTGACGTTGGGATGCTCTTTGGCTTCATGTAGAGAAAAGGAAGAGAGGAAAGTCATTTCCCTCAAGAGAGAGGGAAAGAGAGAGAGACTAAGGCTCTCTTCCTGTCTTTCTTTCTCCATCCCCCACCCATCCACCCACCCAGCGTTGTCTGACTGCGTCTCTGCAGCCTCTTAACAGATAAGAGTGAATGTTTTGGCTGCACAGTGTGAATCACTGAATAATGATGGCACTGGACTCAGTACATATGAAGTGACTAACAAAAGCTGCGGATATAAGCACACACTGAGCTTCAGTACAGAGCTTGAAGCACTTCAAAGACTATCAGTGAGGGCACTTGCGGTGCAATCAGGATGTTCTGAAGTACCATTTGGAGCAAAAAAAAAAAACATCTCAAATGCGGTTTGTAAATCAGGGGTGGCCTCTTGGATTTCTTTTAAGCCACTGTTAAGTAAAACCTGCCCACTATATTTTGTCATAAAATGACAAAATATAGTGTTAAATGTGCAGTAGTAAGTAAATCTGCAAGGTGCTGTATTTTTAGACTTTGATCTCAAGAGAATTCGTGTGGAGGGGACTATTGTTAGTTTCCCCAACAAGAGAAAAATAGCTATCACAGTGAGGATGGTGGAAGTCAAACAAGTCTCCACTTAACTCATGAAACATTATAGCTTCATGCATTTAGAAATACAAATGTGGGTGAAGTGATGATGGACATCTCCCTGGGCTTCAATCAGCTGCTTACAAGATGCCTCAAGAGACACGGCTCGAAATTGCAGGGAACTGCTATGACCTTGACATTTAAGTGAGCTCCTCAAGCCAAGAGAGATCATTTGTTGTTAGGGCTGCAATACCTGCAGATTTCTAAGTATGGCTTGAGTACAGAATGTAGGTCATACTCTTGAAAACGGCTGGGCAATGAAACACCTGAGCCGGGTTGTTTTCCTGGCTCAGTTTTGTGCAAAATATAGTTATCCAGCTGTAGTAAAGTCAACACAACAAGGTTGGGTTAAGACTTTGGCCACATAATGAGATGCCAAAGAGTTTGAAGAGAGGCTACACAAAGTATACCTCCAGATTCTAACTAACAATAATGTCCAGATTTATTTTCTTTATCACAATGTCCAATTGGCAATCTTTGTAAGTTTTCTCATCTTGTAGACTACAATAATGCAATAAGTGTGGGAAAAGAGAAAAATGAAAGTGTCCACAATTGGCATACAGAATCTGCATGCAAACCACTCAGAATATAATATCCAACAAAATATTGAAAGCATACATTATAATGATGTATGCAATTGCGATAATGCACAGAATGATACTGCAGTGGCCTTTGAGATTAAAATATTGGAAGACGTGAGGTACACCATGGACAAGTCACACAGACAAACAAGACATATTGCCATACACATTCTCATATCTAAGGATGATTTATAGTGCTAACACACATATACCTTTGGAAAGTGGTAAAAAGTCAAAGTATCTGTAGAGAATCCAGGTATGTCCAGTGAAGAACATGCAACCAAACAGGACTGAAACCTAGAAGTCTTTTTTTTATGACACAACATTGCACCACTGTGTGTGTTATAAATGATCAGGGGGGAAATTTAAGACTATCTGATAATATCTGAAAAGATCTTTCAACAGTCAAGCTCATTGTTTAGCTATAAATAACTACCTGGCTATATTGACTTTATCACAATTTCTTTGGTGAAAGTGTGACTGTTAAACACATAAAACTTGTTTACTCTATTTAGATTTGAGGACAAAGTTGTTCTGTAGTGACAACTAATATTCTTATTAGGTGTTTTCCGAAAAAGAGACTCACATAAGAATAATGATTATTATTTACTATGATTCAGTAAATAATCATAGTATTATGATTATACTGTGATTATTTAATCATAGTATAATGATTACATATACTAATCATTATACTATGATTAGTAATATTAAGTAATATAATATTAAGATATTAATCTTAATATTATTCTTATTATATTAAGAATAATAATCATTATTCTTAATATAATAATCATTATATTAAGAATAATGATTATTATCTACTATGATTCAGACTCAATATAAAATGTCCCAAAATCGATTTTAAAAAATGAGTGATGATCTTTTGAACAACCACAGATTGAAGCAGAAATCATGAATAATAGTTTTGAATCGAACATCAATTTTGAACATCGTAAATGAATCATGATAGATTTCCATCCCTAATATTTATATAGAATATTTTATTAGCGCAACATATCTAATTTAATACTGGGAAAGAGGTTCAGTAAAGTCTAATCAAGTTGTTTAAAACTTGAAAATGGTGATCTGGGCATCCTTTAACTCTTTTCTCTAAACCACAGTTTTTGACACTATTTAGTCAAACCTAAATCAATTCTGTCTTAACAGCATGAAGCCAGAATTTAGGTTTAAAATATAAACAATCAGTTTTTTGTGTGTATTTGTCCATGATTAACCAAGGTTTAAATAATAAAAAAAGCTCAATACTTAATAAACCAACTAAATTTTTAAAACGGGCCTAATTAGCACACCATTAAATACTGATGTAGACCAGTGCCTACAGCGAGCTTTGATATCGATTCAGAAAATGTATTTTCAAAGTATCCAGCTACATATTCTCTTGATAAAGTGTAGGGTTCACAGTGCAACCCTTTTTTAAAATCTGAATATGTTGATTCATATCTCCCTTTTATCTAATAATTATAGTCTTGTCAGTCAGCTGAAAACTAATTTAGAGTTCATGCTAGCTTTTGTTGGTCAGTTCGACACTGATAGAGAGGAAATTAAAAGAACTTGTGCATCGTTTTTGTATCTCACTCCCCTCCAGTCTTCTCACTAGCATTGCTGTGATTTCTAAATGTTGCGGCCTTGAATGCTGTAGTAGTACCTTGGTATTATCTTGACAGTGGACAAATGTGTCTACAAAGAGAGAATAAAAAGTACTCCTAACTCCATATTATATAATTATGCAAATATATGTCATGTATTCAGACGATTATTAAGCCAGAAGGTGCAAACTGTCTTGTAAAAAAAAAATAAAAATGCAGCATCAAATAGGTGAGCAACCCAGTTAAAAACCGGATGCCTGAGGTGGAGTGAGAGCCGCCTGAGCAGAACCTGTGGCTATAAACCATGACAGCACCAGCAGATAAAACAGTCTTTGAGGCTGGTAGATCCTATTTTTCTCTGAACTCCTGCTAGACTCAGTGAACCTATGTGTAGGCTGAGGGGTAATATTTATCTTCTGCTGCCCCCAAAAAGCCAGTTGTGATTTCAGGAAATGACAAAATGTCCAGCATGCAACATGAAATACGGGCTCAATAAAAAGCGAAATAGTATTGAAGTTAATTCAGCTAAAGTTGATCAGCTTTCGCAAAAAAAAAAAAATGTCTACATTACAACTTTGTTAAATAACTCTGAAAAGCTGTGTCACCACACATGAATCACCCACTGCTTCTGAACAGGCTTGTGCATTTGCATATTGAGCAAAAGCGGAAACAAAATGTTCTTCGTGCAATTCTCAGGGGAACAGGGCAAGCCGTATAACGCAGGAAAAAGCATAAAAACAAAATTTTCACAGTACAACCGATTGCAGATATTTTGTTCAAGGCCAGTAAATGACAACACATGTTTCAGTTTGACTAACCAGATACAGTGCTTTAAGATTTTGAAAAAAACAAACAAAAACAAAAAAATATTGCCTTACTTTCTAACTAAGATAGTTCAACACTTGTTTAATGACAAAAGTGCCCTAGACATAGGGGGAAAAAAATTATAGATTCATGCAGAAAAGGTGAATAGATTCCATGTTAACTTACACTGACGTCGCCATATTAGTTTCCACAGCAACACATTCTAAAACCACTATCGTAAGGATATCTTTGGCAGCTTGCCACCACTCATTCATATGAGAGAAAGAAAGAAAAAAAAAGGAGAGTCGGAGGAAAGCAAGGGGAAGAGGTCATGCAGCGCATAGGACGGTACATTTAATGGAATATCCTACGGTCATGTTTTTTGTTATTTGTTTACGGTCATTATTTTATTCAAGACTGCAGCTAAAGCAAAAATACATAAATATATTAATATTACTTCATTTAATTAATACTTTTTTGACCACACACACTAAAATATGCCTGAAATTACCCAAGAAAATAAAGGTATCTTTCTCCTCAATGTAGTTTTGTCTTAGACAAAACAGAAAGCAATAAATCTAAACTGAGTCCTGATATGCATTATGCACAGGTTATCACCCAGAGGCCTAAAGTACAGCACATTAGCCATCAAGCATTCAGAGTAATGGGAATACTTGAAAAGGACAATTATGTAAGAACAGAAAAACAAGGAGCCAAAAATATATTTATCTAAAAAAGAAAAGGAAAAAAAAAACAGTTGAGCTGTGTTTGCTTTAATTTTGTTAAATCTTCTGTGAAGACGTTAAGAGTATTATGGATAATACTCATAATCACGAATGTCTCAAAACTCATGTTTAAATTTAATCAAATATAATTTTGATTATATTTGAATAAATATAATCAAAATTTATAAATATTTAAGCAACCCTAAATGTTGCTTAAATATTTTAAGCAACATTTAGGGTGATTCTGCTTCCTATTCGGGCCACTCAGCTCTTATGAAAAATGACAATCTATGAACACCAAAATAAGTATGAAGAATAACTATTTTTAGGCTGCAGGAGAGTGAGAGAAAGCGTGACTTTTAGTAGATAGCATTGGCTGACAGAGTACTGCAAAGTTGCCTTTTTATCCATGCAGGATTTGGATGTGCTGGCGGCCTTCTGGAGATTGAGACTTGGGTAAGGCTCTACATTCTCCTGAACATACACAGAAACTACTGCTAGCTGCTACTGCTAGCCTCAATAACTATACTAATTGCTAATACAAGATTCTAAGAACAATTTAAAATGCTCAAATGTAATCACTTATTCTTTGTTTTTGCATAATAGTAATTCCCCTTATTACACTTACTGTTCTCCCACACAGTGTGATGTTGTCACTGCGTCTAAAAGACTTTTAGGCAGGAAGTCAAGAAAAAAATATTTCCACAATTGTTCTTCACTTTTTTAATATTGTCCTACAATTCCTAAAAAGAATTAGAATAAGTTAATGTCTTTATGTATATGAAAGTCAAAGCTTTACAAAAACCAGAAAGAAAATTGATAGCACCTTCTAGGATTTTTTTTCTTTATTTTTGTTATCTTTTTTTTTCTTAAAATGGAAAATGTGAACCAATACAAGGTCATAAAAGCTGTTGTAGTTCAAACATTTGTTTTTAAACTTCAATATCCTAGAAGAGACACAAAAAACGGATTTTATTTAGACACAAACACATTCTGGCTTCGTAAGTACAAAGGCTTAACACACCCCACTTTAAACATGATCGGTTGATTTGTTTCCTTGCCCAAGATTTTCTGTCCCTTTATTTTTCCCCTCACAATTTTCCCTGTTCATGCAACCCTTCATTTATCATAGGTTTGCTGACGGGCATGCTCAGATGGAGAACGGACAACAGTCTGCTTCTCAGCAGGCCAGGGTCACATAACGAGAGGAGCAGATGCCCAGGTGAGAACAGCGCCCGCAGAGAAGGCAATTACTTTATCCAAGCAGAGGGGTTTTTTTCTGCTCTCTGTGAGGCAGATTGTGAAAAGGCACTGATGAGCCGTTTAACAACATCTGCAATTTGTTGCTTTGTAAGCCTCGTTTTCAGTTGAATTCATCAATTCAGTTCTGGCTTTGCATATACACTCACGCTCCGGCAAGCAATCAATCAAATGTGAATGTCTGTTTCTTAAAAGGACACTTTACTGTTTCACATTTCAGGATGTTCTCTCTCCCTGCAGTTACATTCCTTGTCTCTTTTTATATGCCATCATGTGACATGAGCAATAACATCACAAACTAATCACACATTATAAAGAAACCATGGAATTTTTGGTTTCTAAAACCTCCTCTCACAACTGATTTCATTAACATGTTACTCAATGTACCAGATGGTACTGTACTTCTTTGTCCATAACACAAGAGAGAATTTAATGGAAGACCTCTTTCTTACAAAACTGAGAGCTTTGGTGGGGCAGTGATGACAAACATCGATTTATTTGAAAGGTTACGCCTGGATGTTGTCAACCATGATGCCTTCCCTGCTTTGAAATGTTGTTGGAGGTGTGACTGAGAGCCTGTTAATGGCTTGATCTGATTTGGGTTGAATTGCTAATGGATGAAAGCGAGTCTGATGTTTACAGGCAAACAAGCAGATCTTTGATTCCCATTTTAATGATACTGACTGAGTGCCTTGTGTTGTTTGTACTGCATTTTGTTCTGTACTCGAGAACTATTTGTGTAATACTGTATTTACTTTAAAGTTAATGTGCAAATAATTCAACATTGGTTTTTTTTGGTTGTTTTTTACCTAGTATTAAAGATATAGAGGCCTTACTTAAAGTTATATTACTTTTGATGTTATCCAATACAATAAAGTGTATTTTTACCATTTGTGAACAGAAATTGGATTAGTAAAAAGAAGCAGTTTGCTCCCACATACATTTCTAAGTGGGTGGAGTATTGATGGTTCGGGGAAATGTACAACGATTTTCTAGCTGAAAAAGTAAAGGTTGATCATTTTGCCTCTGCAATTTCAAACCTGTGCAGCTTTGGCCATTTTCTTTCTACCTAATTTGTTTTCGTAAGAATTATTACTGCTACTGATGCATATTTCATACCAAACATGCGTCATCTCGAGAACTAACAATTTCTGGTAATTTTCTGAATTCTACTTGTCGGCTAAAGAAAATGTGGTTTTATGACTTCAATAAAAAATATCTGTGAGCAGCATGTGGGCTGTAGTTATTTTTGGTTTGATCAGGGGTCAGAATCTCTCATACTTCATAAATAGATGCATAGTGGGCCCATTTAGGGATAGAATATCTTACAATGCATTTATTTTGTTAATTTAAATCAAAAGTACACAATTGAAATAAAGGACATATATTTGTGAATTTTCTGTAACAAAAAACATGAGTCATGAGTCTCAAAACTCATAAAAACACTTGGTGTGTCTTTTTATGAGTTCTAACATGAAGACATACAGACCAGCACTTTGTCTTCATGATTTGAAGTATGTGATGTTTATGATGTGTCAGAGTTTTACAGTGTGTAACTATGTGTGTTTGAAGGCATAAGTTAAAACATTGTTCACTTTTTTTCTCTTTCCATACTTAGTGATTACCTGACCACCAAGAGAAGTGGTCAAAAAATTATAAGATGGAGTTTTTATAGACATTTCCATGGCCTTGGTGCTTTCACTGCAACAGTATTAGGTCAGTGCTACAGCAATTGAGTAGCATTCATTTAAATGTCATAGCATTTTCATCTGTTTGCCACATACACTATGTCTTTGAGTTGCAACTCTCACTTAAGTAAAGTTTTTTTAAGTATCCAAAAAATCTTTGGGAGCCTAGCTTAGCTGAAAATAAAAGGAATATGTTACAACATCAAATGGATATAATCATGATCTTAGAATGTTAGCCTCTTAAAGCTGTGTATCTTCATTTGCCATAGAAAGACAAGACAGTTAATTAGCAGTCAAAGGTACACTATACTGCCGAAAGTATCTGTTCATCCCGCCTCCCCACCCACAAGACATTTAATTCATATATTACAATACCTTCCACAGCCACTGGTGTATAAAAACCATCACCAAGATATGAAGACCTCTTTGACAAATATTTGCGAAAGAACTGGTCACTCTCTGAAAGTCGATGAATGGCATCTGTGCAATAAAGTCCAGTTGTGGAGTTGTTGAAAAACAGTCAATAATGCTCATAGACATGCTCTTAAACTTTGAGGAAAACCTTCTTGAAAGAGTTGAGATTGCTATAGCAACAGATGGTTTGCTAAGGGGTTAAAAATTGGATGTCACTAAAATTTGTGTTTGTGAAGACAGAGGAGCAAATATGTCTGTTATTATGAAAACACAATTATTCATTGTTTTATATTGTCCCATTCTTCCATTGGTTTTTCGGCTTCTTTTTTTTTATGATTTATTTTAAAGTCTAATAATATTCATTAGTTAGCCCTCAAGGTTGCCTAGAAGCATAAGAAACAGTTGCTGAAGAAGCATTTTGCTTGAGGGACAGATGGTATTGCCACTGTTTCATTAAGAATGCTTTCCAGAAGGCTATAAATCGTCACAGTAATCCCATCACTAACCGTGTTTTTAACAATTTACTGCAAAACAGCTTTCTTCTACATATCCAGTGATAATCAGTGTCCCTGTTGTATGGCTTTAGAAGGATGTTTGATATTTTCCACTGTTCTTCAACGGCTCCTTCTAATCACCCTCAACAAGATAAAGACAATGAGAGATAGTCATCCAGATATTTCTGCTACAAGAATAAAAAAATCTACCATTTGTCCCCATTTGACCGCGCTGCAGCTAATGAAGATTCTGCTCCAAATATACCAGCTCATACTTTATGCAATACATATAAAATGATTTTTGGAAGAATGATAGCTCATCTACACATCTTAGGGCAGCCTTAAGCCTTTAGTTATATCTTTTTTAGTTAAAGTGATTAAGTTTTTATTTCACGACCATTCTAGTTGCCTTGAGGTGTATTAAAACCCTTTATATTTTTACCAAGCAGCTGTTTCATTGACCATTTCAGAAGAAAATTGATGCTGTGACTTGTTTTCTTTCATACTTAGATTATAGTGAACGAAAATACGGTAAAACATATTGCAACAGTTTAGCATGTTTACAAATCTTGTACAATGTTCAAAAAGGAGAAAATAGACCTTCACAAAAGCATATGAAGAAGCTGACTAAAAGTGAATAGCTCAGTGGTTCTTCAAGGGAACATACTTTTTTTTTCATGTAAATGTGCTGCTGGAGAACAGCTTAGTTTTTGAGTCGTTGCATCTCATTTTAATGTTTAAGTCTTAAAAGAATTTTTTTCAAGTCAATTTTATTAACTAAGCTTGTAACGTTAAATAAAGACTGCAAATGATTTACTCGAATGTGCATGTATGTAAATGCAGTAACATTCATAAGTCTTTTGAAACTAGACCTGCTAACTTGTCAGCTTCATCAGCTTGTTCCTTTGCTATTTTTTGTGAATCACTTACACAATTATACTTCATCAGAAGAGATGTAAAGTGCATAACATTTTGCCTTCACAGTAAACCCAAGGGTTATTATGCAGGTTTTGTCATATCACATGGTTTGTTTCAGGTGGTTACTGTCACTTGCTTTACTTGTTTCTGGAGTCTCCACCCTTTTTTTCCCCCACTGTAACAAATTTCTCCATCACTCCTTCGCCATCAGATCATAAGTCTGCCTGACTTTGTAGGCTACTTCTTCTACTAGGTTCAACAGGCAGCCTGTTGATTAGCAAGAGTACTGCTGCCACCTAGTGACTGGAGGCTTATTTGTTATTCAAGCATACATAAAGACTAAAAATAAAAAGAAAAAAATCCTGTTTCTGGTGCCTCCCAGCACCTCCCTATCTGTGCCACTATTTGAATTTGAAGAGTGGAATACCTGAAGTAGAGTTAATTCAACACAGAGGTATTTTGCCTGTCTTCTTATTTAAGATAGTCAAATCCACAGCTTACATGTTGAGAGTCCACATTGTCATGAATAAGCATTACCTATGTGTGAATACAAGTTTAACTAAGATTTTGGATGGAAGAGTATGTTAAATAAGTATAACTTATAATAATTGTATCAATTAAATAAGTAAGTTAAACACTAGTTTGCCCAAGGTCTCTTGAATTTACTAATAAGTATCTACAACTTAAACAGAAACTCAACAATCTCTGGTTACACGTGTTCTGAAGGACTTCTGTTTTCACTCCCATCTTGACACTGCTATTTAGTTGACTTTGTTTTCTTACTGTCTTTTTCAAAATCCACTTTGATCTAATTGGTGGGATTGTGAGGCCACTCTCATCGTCCTCATCTCACTCTCTTTTTTCTCGGTGGGCGGGTAGTGGGCGCAGTGACTAAGCCAAGGTTAGCCATCCGCTCGATAATCCACTGAAAGCCCATATCCCTCCTGCCCACCCACCATGATTTTATCACTCAGTAGTATGCTATCATAAGTTAGCAGATAATAATATGAGAGGCCTGATACAGATGAATCCTGCAGAAGATTTTCTAACAATTTACCCAGTGGCTTAACCCGTCGTTTGTGACTGCTCAGTTCTTCTTACACACACCTCATTTGCTCATATACAGATCTACAGCAATGTTAACATTGATTTTTGCACCTCTTAATGACATTGATTATTTACTTTACAGTGGTTTATTGTGGAAAACTGGCAAAGGCAATACAGTGTTGGCAACCAAAAGCAACCACATAGTTAATCCTATTTCAAGGAATGTGTGTAAGCTAGTTTTCAAACTGTCTGGCATTACTCTTGAGGAGTCTTATCTCAAGGCACCAGGAACTATATTTACATAGACCAAACAGGGAGACAAGGAAATAGGGATGATAGGAAAGTAAAAGCAATAGGGAAAGAATCTGGGTATGGAAACCGAGATGTATGGGGAATAGAAAAGAAGAGAGGATGCGGTCTATTTTTAGGTCTGCACAACATAAGAGAGAGTGGGACTCACTATCCCTTTATTTCCCACATTCCTCCTTGGCACGTGCAACAGACACTCGGGACGGCTCTGTGTGCCCAGAATATCAATAGGCAAGAAGCAGCTGGATACTGGCAGGCTGACATCCTTCTGCCTTCTCCTGTCTGCAGAGTCGAGACAAGGACTGGGTGTCCGACAGGACTCGCACACATGCACATCAGAGGACATATCACTCAGTATAGACAATAAACCAATAATGGCAGAGTGTTTGAAACAAGTGACACTTGAACCGCCGAGTGAGGACATGATGGATGATAGATCATGGTTGGGAACTAAATACATGTGAAGTGACTCAGACTGAAGAAAACATTAATACAGACTTAAATGATCCTGTAGATATTTTAGAAGATTACAGATAGGAATGATTAAACATTTGTTAGTGGTACTTATGGTAAGCCCAAAAAAAGCCAAAAAAAACCTCACAAATAAGATTAAGATTTTTTGAACATGGACGACTTTAAAGATTAAGCTGCCATATACAGGAAGCCAAGGCAGAAAACAAATTGTCTCAATTCATATGCTCATACTGGAAGGCTTTATTAATGGCATATCTTGTCACCTTCACACTGTCGTGTTGTTCAATCTCCACTACTGATAACTTAATGTTCACAGGGCTCTGCTGACACAAGCGAGGAAAGCAATTGCTAACACATCCAGTCAGTTCTCTGCAAGGAACAGAAGGAAACTTTCCAGCACATTTGCAAGTATTTTTTTGTCTTTCTTTAGGGTAGATAGTGATGTTTGGTTTTCTTGTTTTTGTACAGAATATTGGTGGCATGAACGTTATTCTTCTGACTGGTCTTTACTGGGTGACAATAAGCACTGATATCAATGTGTGACTACTTATTGTTTTTTAGAGTGAACATAGAGTACAGCATGGTAAGGTTGTCTGTCAGGGAATACAGAACCAGATTGTCTTAAATGGTGAGAAGTATTCCCCATGATGAGCTCAGCAGATCTGAGCAATCCCCCTAAAAACAACTTATCAAACCTCCACCCTTAAATCTTAGATCTCATCATGACTTGATCTCAAAAAATAAAAATATAATGATATCAAACCTGTGGAAATGTAGCATATAAAATAACAGAAGCCATACAAAGTATAAACAGCCATACCTGGTATAATATGATCAAGTACAAAAAGAATAAGCCTTTACACTTTGTATCTGTGTACTCATAAGTAAAATATTCTGGAGAAAGATGCTTGAATAATGCTGTGCTTTCACAGACTGCACAGTCTTCTTTTTGAAATGGGCAGCTGTTTGCTAACGCATGCGTATAAACAATCATGCTCTGCCATTTTGCTAGCTAAAGGGGTTCTGGACACGTCGTGGACGTGTTATGAGATAATTGTGTTTGACAGACGGCTGGCATGGTGGTCTTGGGAATCTGATCAAAACAGCCACCAGCGAATACCACAGCAGAAACAAAACAGAGGGCAGGAGAAAGCACAACCATTGCACACAGCAGCAGTGTCCACAGGAATGCCATCTCTCAATTAGCAGATGAGGCATTTTCAGCAGTCAGTGTCTGGGAGCCAAGAGGAATGAAATAATGACAAACAGCTAATGAATGTTGTGGTAGAGTTGCTTTGTTTTGGCTGCCGGCTATATTATTCCACAAAGGAAGATAATATGAAATATTGTTTTCAAAGTGAAATTTAGCAACTCTCTACAGTTGCCATGTTTAGTGACTTTTTTTTTGACTACATGTTATGAATATACAAGAAGGTGTGTGTTAATGTATTGTTTCCACAGCTAATCATTAACTTTCAACCCTATTTTCTTATGCATTAGATGATTAAATTACAAACAGTATATAAAAATATCCCTTTTACTACAGACTAGTGGAAATTTCCAGGATCACAATAAACCAGATCCTTCACTATGAGGTAAATGTTCTCAAGAACCAAGAAGGGAACTGTCTATTGTCATTCACTAAGTCATATTGGCTGCATAGTTCAAAGTTGTTTTATTATTTAGTTTGGGATATTGACTCAAAACATAAAAATAATCACCTAAAATCTAGTTTTCTAAAAAAAAAATTTAAAAAACTCAGAATTGCAAACATTAAAAAGGTTTGAGTGTTTAGACCTTTAATCTTTGCTGTACAATATAGTGTTATGTCTTCAATTTGTTAACGTTCTTGAAGGAAACAATGGTAATGTGCTCATCTATCTGTGATGTGGGCAACATGAATAACATTCCAGGGTGCCATCATCATTATTATGCCATTGTGGATGTCACAACCATTAAAAGAAGAAGAAAACATAAATGTTTCAATGTCAATTGCACCTCAAGATAGCATAATATGCATAAGTTGATATTTATAAGGTTAAAATTTACTGAGTTAAATCAGTTTAAAACATGCAATATTATGTTTTACTGACATTGAGCAATATGTTAAGCTACTGAGAGTCTGCAGCCCATCTCCTACTGGAATTTAACTGAAAAAATGTATGGCAAGACATTTGTCTAGATGTGAAAAAAATGTTTTCTAATACCCAGCTCAAACACAGATTAAGTCAAAATGGCGTTTAGACTAATAGACTAGATTGCATTTTAATATTAACTAACTAACAGTGCAACTGTTAGAATCAGTGGGTTGCAGCTAAGGGTGCATATATACACAATTTTAGACCAAAATTCTGTCCTTTTTGTAAGATGAAAATGCAGTATGTCTCTGCCATTTTCAAATGTACCCTTTGGAGTGATCTGGCTTTTATTATTTCTGCTGCATTGGATATGTGAATTGGCACTCAGTAGTGGCAGGCTAATCGCTGAGACATGATTGCTTCTAGGAAAACAACACCTCATTGTGGAGAGGGTCACCAAGCTGCAGGGGCACAATCAGGCTCGCATTCTCAGTTACAGCCACAGTCCATTTGGACGGAAAGCGCTATGTCCAATGGTTGTTTGTTTAGGGAAAGCTCCCAATAAAGCTGTGAGTCACAAGTGAATCACTTCACACAGGAGGGCAGATTACTGTACTCCAGCAGAGTCTAAATGCATTCCTCTCTTTTTCTGTATGTGAGGATAAAAGCTGACTGGAGAGGCACGGGGCTCTGATGACTTCAAAGAGAGACGAGGGATCTGAGAGGAGGGGACACAGTGATGGAGGGGTAGATGGATGCTTCTGTGGAAGCGGAGGGCGAGAGTGCACACGTGTGTTGGGCACAGCATGAGAGAAACAAAGAGAGAAAGTTAGTGTGATCTTTTCAGTATTTGAGAAACATCAAAGACCTGAAATGGAACAAAAGAGGGCATGAAGGTGGGAGGGGGAGAGTGTGACAGGGCGGAGGGGGATAAAAGAGACAGAAATGAGAGTGTGAATGCCAGTGACAAACAGACAGTGATGAAAACTGGGAAGGCAAATTTGTGAGTGAGAGAAGTGTCTTTACAAGTTTGGGAAGACAGACATATCTAAATACCAAGAACTTGCTTCGAGCGTGATATTGAGTGAAGATAAGATTTCTCTTTTTTCAGTTTCATAGTTAAAGACTTGCTGCGTAATTGTCATGATATGGCAAGCCCAGAATCTCTGGAATCCAGAAAAAAAATCCCATACACTCATTTAAAGCTACGTCTATGCAGTTGCTTTCAGAACAGTTAAGATATGTACCTGGAAACTATGCGGGAGGATAAACACCAAGCTTCTACAATAAACAGACACACCATAAACATCAAGGCATAGAGACAAGCAGGCAAGTGGGAATTTATACACTGTTGACGGTGTGTGGGAAGGAGCAAAGCTTCACAAGAAGTGACTGGATGGTGTGTTAGAAGTGGAGACTGCATGGGCACGGTTTGGCTGCAGATGGTGTGTGCTGTAATGAAGGAATAAGGCGAGCGGGGACAGAGTTATAAACGAGGAGAGAGCAAGAACTTACCAGTGTTTTTATGTGAATATACAGACAGTGTGCACTTAATGTGAAGAGGTGAATTTAAAATAACACTGTACGTTGTATAAAGTTGTTTTTCTTTTTTTAAAAAAACCTATTGTCTCTGTGCTCATTAGGACCATCATGACAGAGCATGCAGTTAGCAGATCTGGTTCAGGGCACTTCTATAATCTTTTAGAAAATGTTGAACTTGAAATAATGATTAGACTAAGACGATGTCTGAGTCACCCTCTATCTGAATGCACAAGCTTCCTTACACCATTACGTAACCCTGACAGACCCGCCTAAAGAGTCCAGCTGTGGGAGACGTATTTAGCTGGAATGGCTTAAAGCAAGTAGCAGCTTACTTTCGTTACAGAGCTGTTGTGCTCTTTCAAGTCTGGATAAAGCTTTAAAGACTTTTTCTCTGCAGACACACACTTTTGGGTAAATGGGAGCAAATATCTGGGTTCAGTATGTTACCCAAGGACACTGACACACACTAGTGCTGAGGGTCAATCTGCTCAAGTGTTCATAAGCATGATTGGTAAGTCAACATTCAAAAAAAGTTGAATGTTGAAAGTATTAATTCCTTTTGAAAGCTTTGAACATTTTTTCAAAATAAAACTATTAAAAGTGGGGTGTACATTTGTATTTAGCTCCTGTGATTGAATACTTTGTACACTTTTTTATGTAAGCAGTTGTGCTATAGGTTTTCCATTTCTGGATGACAAATAGAATAGGTTGAAGCTTAAGATGTTGTTTTATAGTCTAGCCCTGATGTAACTTCACCATAACGCTATCCCTGGTGTTTCTTGGTCTTTGTAATGCTAGATGTGCATTAATGTTCTTAAATAAACCTCTGAGGCCTTTACAGAAAAAGTTTATACTGAAACAAATGAGGTAACTCCTGAACTCTCGGGTTATGCTGACTTTTATTTACAGTATTAGAGTAATACAATATACAAATTCACATACTGTTGTGATATTTTCTACTTAAAGAATACTTTTTCTGCCACGCCTATTCTACTAATTTGTGTTAGACTGTCAAATGAAATCCAAATAAAACACATTAAGGTTTGGGGCTGTAATGTGACAAAATGTGAAAAATATTTAGGAGTTATAGAGCTGTGTGAATTCTTGGTTATCATGGCTCTCCTCAGTCTCCCTCCTGCTTTGCCTCAGAGGTCAACTGGAGTCTATATCAGTGTAATTTGGGGGTTTTCCATCATAAATACAAGGAATCATTAGGAAACTTTCAAGATCAACTCTGAGCTAATTAGAGCTATAGATTATTAACAGCAGTTTGGAGCAATATCGTATTTTTCATCAAAAAATCTGTCAAATATGCTTAAAAACTTACAGGTTTGAGCTACATGAAAGACTGGCAGAATATGGAGAAGGCCATTTAAAGCTGTTTTGGTTGAATTTAAAAGAGCTCTGAGAATGATATTTTCTTGATGTAATCTGTGTGAGAAAAAGACTTCTAAATGTATTTAGCAACATATTTTATTGCTCACATATCAGCATGTAATATAAAAATGTTTTTCAGTTTCCTAACTTTCTACCTTCCTTTTGTTTTGTTACTAGGTAATGTTTGAGAGTCGATTGTTTTCATTTTTATTTAAACGTTACATTGTTGTCCACACTTCTTTAGAAACAGGCTTATAATGGCATACAGTATTAAAATAATTATCTGCCAGAGCTGTGAAAGATTGTCACTTTAACAGCTCTGGCTCACAGCCAGGGATCATTTATAACTTCAAACAAAACAAGCTGAAGCGTTTCAGGAGTTGTTTTTGCTAAATGAGAAAAAGAGGAAGTATTAAGATACAGCAAGATACAGAGTAACAGTTAAAATAAGGAGCGGATAATGTCATTTTATTTATTATTCTTTCTCTGCCAAGCTTTATGTGTACTCATGAGATTTTAATATTGCCTTGAAGGAACAAATTAAAACAGGAAGAAGGAAACAACCCAAATAAATCCATCTACTCTACAAACTGGTGGCATATTGAAACCCTCAAGTCAAATATGGTATTTAAATGTCACTGTTTAGAGTTTTTTATATATATATATATATTCCCCAAAGCACTCCATCTTCTGTACCTGTCTCTCTGAAAGGGTTTGCCTTTGCATATTACTTCAATTTCTTTCCACTGTGAAAAATATCTGACAAAGTAGCCATGGGGTAAAATCTGAAATGATAGTGGTCTGATTATTATTCTTGTAGAGGATTTGGTTTAAATTCTATATATTTAAACTATATTTATTTGTTAGTGCTCAAATGACAAAACTCACGTCGTTTCAGTTTCACTCATCCCTATATGTACTGGCGTACCCCAAGGCTATGTGCTCGAGTCTCCCCGGATCTCATTACTTAAATCAAATCACATCCTAGTTCTCTTGCAACATCCCAAAACCAAATGGGGGCAAAAAAAATTGCTGTTTCTCTTGATAGTTCATCTGTTGCTTTTACCAACCAGGTTAAAAGTTTGAGTTTTATTCTTAAAATTACCCTATCATTGTAATCCAACATACACAATTTCATGCAAATAGTTTGCTTCCATTTACATTTACATCTGTACCCTTTTCGCACACCCAAGAGCACCACCATTCTGGTAACCTCTGGTTGCATTCTGCTGTGGTTATTCTAACCACCGTTTTTTTGTTTTGTTTTGTTTTGTCCATTCACAGATTCAAACCTCAACTGCACCCAAAGTTTTCCAGAATACCTTCAACCACATTGCCCAATGTCTTACAGCAGCTTTACTTGCTCTCTGCATCAGTTATAGTCATTTATAAAATGTTATTTCTCACCTTCGTGGCTGCCAACAACTTTGCCCCTCTGTGTCTTCCTGAGCACATTCATACTAACATACACAGTGATACTAGCAGGTCTGCAATCAATCTCACCCCATCTGCCAGCTTAATTGTCCACTACTAAAATGGCCGTAGTGGACAAGCTGCTCTGCTTCTCGCCAATTCTGATTTGCTCAACTCCTTTAAACCCCGTTTCTGATCTAACCTTTTTGGGCCAGACATGCTCCATTAAAGACCCGGTCTGAAACAACCTCACTGTTTCTCATTTTTAGCTGCACATTATAAATCTGTTCCTCTCTCAGGCCTCTTGAATTAGAAAAAAGTTGCAAACATGATGCTTCATTTTTTTAAAACTGCAATGTGATCATAACTTTTTTTCTTGAGTTTTTACTAAGATCCTTATTTTCCAAAATCATTGACAGCCTCTTAATCAGTCTTTGGCTGATGTAACTTATATCATAATAAAGTAAAATGTTATGTTTGTAAATATATGATTCTGTGTCAAACAGTCCTTGTGGCATCAGATTTTAGTGTAGGATTTGAGACTGGAAATCATGGTTTTGAAAGATTAAAGAATTCTAGTTTGAGATCGTCCTTTTTCATACCCATGCAAATGACAACAAGATTTTCTAAGATATTCTAGCTAAATTGTAGTAAGAATATAGCATCATCAGGCAAATTATCATTTCTTCCGGAAAAAAATAACATAACTTCTAGGGTCTGTAGCTCAGGCTACTGAAGTCAACCATTAATCCAACTCTAATCATTTGTTTTCTCAAAGACATGTTAAAGAGAACATGCATATCTACATACATTCAAAGCAATCTGACACACAAAGCGCTCCACTTTACACAAAGATTTCTCTCTGATCTGACAATTATGGATCATTCCACCTCAAGCTCCCATTTTCTCTTGGTCTTAGTGATCTTCTGATTGCACACCAAGGGAGAAAAGCTTTACAAGAACCCTCAAATCTGGCTCTTAACTGAGAAAATGCTGAAAATGTATTCAGTTCCCTCTGCTTTATGAGTCATAAACGCTGTGGGATGGTTTGGAAATTGTGTTGATAACATGGAAGGCTGATGAAGCAGGTGTTTAACGGATGCAGATTGAAAATACAAAGGAAGTGCCCTTCAACGAGACGCTCTGTGTTGATTTTTAACCATCTTAATCAAGTCTCTAGGTCATGATACCTAAGCAACATTTTAAAAAAAATTCAACACAAGCTACTTAATCCGAAATTGTAATAAAACGTAATGATGTGAACGCTCTCTCTTTTTTACAGAATCATGCTTACATATCAATTTACATAATCCTCAAAGATTTGCAGCTACTGTAAATTTGTTAAGTTTATTGGGCTGTGCTGTAGTGATACTGAAAAAATTGAGGGTTTTGTCTATGCAAAACAATCTCTTTTACACATTAACCTCATCAATTGACAAATCAATTTATGACTCGATGACTCGGTTTGTCTTCTCTGTTTGTTCAGTGCCTCATTTCTTACACTCACTGATGGGACAACAGTTCAAATCTAATCATAAAAACATGAACACGTTTGTTACTTTAACTTTCTATATCTATTGCAGCTAAATGTTATAAATGGTTGCAATCGCTCAGCTTTTAACACACAAATTAGAAAATAATGGTGCCAGACTCAACACACATATGCAAAAATAAAAAAATATCATAACATAACACAAAATTTAAACAAATCTGTAGTGATATGAACATATTTTATAGGATTGTGATTGTGTTATTTTCTTTTTGCACTGATATTTAGCTTTAGTCTTTCATAACTAGTGGTACTATCTATTACTAGTGATAATGCTGCTGGATAAATCATTATACAAAGATACCCCTTGCCTACCTAGATCTATCCCAAGGTAATTTATATAAATAGAAAAAAAGAACTGACGTCGAGACGTCATCTTAACATCTCGACTTTGAGATGAAGCTCTTGATTGTCTTAGTTTGGTAGCTTAAAAACACAAGTCAGTACAGTTTGACAAACTGAGCTACAAAAACCAGAGCACAGCAATCATATCACTTTTATATCTGTGAAAAACAGTTATCTAAATAACTATCGGCAGACAGAAATAATTAGAACAATGATAATGTTTTTATTAATTAATTACATTAAAGGCAGTTTTTTGAACAGAGGACGGTCTGAAAGCAGAGGTACACAGCTGGATTTTTTCATAGCCTCTGCACAGAATATGAAATATTGAAAATGATTCAACATTAGCAGTACAACCATAACGTGTCACATTTTATTTGTTCATGTAAAGTTGAAGCAATGGCATGACTACACAACAAGATGATGATTTGAGGCATATTTCCCTTGGGGACTGGTTAATTTTACATCAATTATTGCAAAGGAGTGAAACAAAAAGTCACAATAATGACATGAGTAAGGCTGTATGTTTTGTTAACATCAGGCCTACAAAAAACAGTTTTCATTTATTTCATTATTTAACAAGGTTAATTATCCAGCACAAGTATTATCTACTCCTTCAGGCGTAGTTATTGGCTGAACAATATAACACAGACAGCAAGTTCTTTAAAAATGCTATCCATTAGCATATTTTCTCACAATGCCATAAAAAACAAAAGGGTATTGAAATAGGAGTTTCCGAATGCACCATTTCACAAAATACAATGCATTTAAACAAAGGCTGCAGAAAAATACTCAATTATGCTTTGTGTGTATCTGGGTCACTGGCATCACAAGATGCACAAGAATCAACCTGAAAAATTCCCGTTTGTGAAACGCATAGAGGATGAGCAACTTTTGACAGATTTTGAACAAGAAAAATAGATATATTCAACATAGAAGTTATATACGCCACATATTTGGAATAAGTTTCAGCATATGTAATTCTTGAGACATATCTTTCTTCAAATTATTAATGGTATTCTTAAAGCTACTCTGAAGACAATATAATTGTCTTGTTTTGAACTTATATTGAACTGTGTTTGCCTTTTGTTGGTATGGTTTTCAAAAATAAAATATTAAAGTTATGTTTTATTAAATTATGTAATAGATATTTTTCTTTGTTCTTCCATTTAACTTTTTTGCTTATGTTTTTAACTCAAAAGAGTTATAGATTATCTTTATGGTATCATTTTAGTTCCCTGGAACAACAGAATCTTTATCTCAGTGAGTCTTTAATTAAATAGATCTCGATCACATAATTATTTTAAGCTAACGAGCAAAAAACTTCTAAAACTGATCAATATATGTTGCTCTATAGGTTGCCTTCTAAAGTGTGTTTTACTGATTTTACATAAACTTGAGGTAAAAGTTTTAAAAATTTACGGTTATAATGTTAGTTTCCGAAGCAAAATGCAAGACACTACTCAACTGTCTACTTACTGCAAAATTTAAAACTTATAATACGCTGTGTTTTTACTGGGAGAAAATAGAGCAAGACTAATAAATACAGCGCGTGCAGGATTAATGGCTCTGGACAAATATAGAATCCAAACTGGCAGCTGGAGGACCAATTACTGGATACCCTACGGCAGCTCAGATGTAAGTAAGAATGGGCTGATGTCTCAGCTCTCAGTTAGCAAGCCACCGAGGATGATCAAATTCTAATTTACTGCAAAAAATATGCCAAACCTAATAATCTATTCTGTTTTGTTTTGAGTGTTTGAATAATGCGTCTCCCAAGAGTTAAATTAACTTTTTGTGTAAGCAGCATCGATTGACATTAACTTATATCTGAGAAACTGTTGACTGAAATGTTGTTAAAAGTATTACATTTCTAGTAATAGCAACATTTGACAAACAACAAATAGCTAATCGATTTTAGAAGATTTAACATCCAGATTCATCTCAGGTTTTTACTTTTGCAACCAAAACTGACAAGTCAAACAAAACAGGAAGGTACTCTGCAAAAAGAATCTGATAATTAGAATGTTACAAACTTCCTTTATTGATTACAAATGCGCGTGTTTGCTCACACACAGACACATACATGCAAAGACACAAACGTAATCACAGATGCACGCACAAAGTGAGAGAAGATGTTCTTGCTTCATGCTGAGTGGCTGTGGACCAAAGCTGTTTTAGGCTTGCATAAAAAATTCACAACTCTCTCTTAGCAACATTCGCCCTACATACAGCACTCAGACACATTGCAGTGTTATTTATGGTGCTCGCATAAAACGACCCATAAAGAGAACAACTTGGCATGACTTAACATTAAAAGAGGCTTTAAATTGTAAGTAATGGGGAACAGCATCATATATTCAGGAATTAAATCCAGTCAATGCGAACTATTTTGGCATTTTTTCTTCTAAAGATTTGGGGACTTCAAGTTTATCGTTTCATTTGACACTGCTGGGGGATTAATTTTTCAGAATTGCCAGTCCTTCAAAGACAGATTCCTCTCAAAGCTGTATTTGTTTACTTATCTGTACTACTTCTTCTTTTTTTTTCCAGACTGCTTATGTGCATTCAAGCAATTCTCATTTGTCCTCAATGCATACTGGCATCTGTGCACTCATCTCCTCTGCAAGCAGGTCAACATCCAAGCACAAACACACACACACCCCCACACACGCACATATCAATTTTCATTAGACATTAATGACAGGAGTAGAAGAATGGACGAAGCAGGGAGAGAACAAAAGACTGAGAAAGTGAATGGATATAGTTATGCTCCCTGTGGAAAGACTATCAAACCACTATCTGCTGTCCTCAACCATAAAGCTCCCTCTGCTCGTATTACATAACACATCCGCTACTATGCTGTATTCACACATCACCAGATACATAGTAGATGTGGCTCATTGCTTTCTATCAATGTTTCTTGCAGCATTTTCGTTGCGTACTTATGATATTGATGTGCTGGAGGTCTGAGCAGCAAAACAGGACCCTGAAAGTGTGTTTCCCACTTGAGAATTCACCTCATCTCATTGTGAGTTGCATCACCTCTGCCAAGCTATCTCCATCTGAAAAGTCTTCGGAGCACCTGTTCATCTTGGCAGCATCCGCATGTCTGCAGAGACTGTTCGTCCAATTGCAGTTTCAGTTAAGCCCACTCCAGTATTATGATTTTGTGCTTAATGTCTTTCAGTCTGTTGTGTCGAGGGGGAAAACACCGAGCGGTGGCCATTTGTATGCATGCGTTAAGGAGGAAAACAGACTTGCAGTGAATGGATTGTTTTAAAACAATTATTGTTCCCCCAAACTTTTACAAAAAAAGATTTAAAAAATGCTGAATCTGTCACTATTATTATGTAGTTTTGCAATCATTTGAGATAATTGTGACAATTTTTATGTCAATATAATTGCCTTCAGTCATTTGCAGCAAAAGAACATAGTGCAACTAAAGTTGACAGCGTTAACTTAATGACTTGACAGATGGAGGTTATCACCTTAACTGGTATTATTTTGTTGCACCAGGCATAAAACAGAGACTTTCAAAAGAAATCACACTCCTAGAATTTATTAATTTTCAATCTAGTTACAGCAACAAAACTTTAATGCATTTTATTGGCATTTTATGTCATAAAAATTTGTATGCATGCTTATTTTTAGCCCTCTTTAGTCTAAAATACCTAAATAAAATGCAGTGCACTTTACTGCCTTCAGATGTCATCGAATTATTAAGTAGATTACCTCTAAAAAGCGTGGGATGCACATGCATTCAGCCCTCTCTGAGTTTAAACTTTGTAGGACCAGCAAAGTTTTCGGGATATCGGGTACTATCATCCAGTGACTGGAACCTTTCCCCATTCTTCTTTGCAGTATGACTTAAGCTCAGTTAAACTGGATGTAGAGCATCAAGAAATGACCATGTTCAAGTCTTGATTAAAAGTCAGTCGGTTTTAGTGTAAGAACTTCAATTGGGGCCATTCTAGCACATGAATACGCTTTTATATACATTACAGATGCACAATATGTCAAATAGCAAATGTCATCACAGCATACATTTGACATTTTACAAAAACAAAGGAATGCATTAATGAAATATGTGGTAGGTTATTATAATTTCAGTGTCATGTGTGTATGCTCTGAATTACCATGGACAAATCCAGTCAGTTGGATGGACTTTCACGTCCCACATCTAATGCCCAGTTTAGTGACAGTGATGGTAGAGCTCTTGAACACTGGTGGCATTGGGATAATACTGCATTATTCAGTGATAACATTACAATTACATGTTTTTTTAATATTGAGAAACCATAATAAAAAAAATTTTAAAATCTATTTTAAGCTTAGGCTTGTAGTCTTACTGGGAGGTGAACCTCCAGCCTCTAAAGACTCAAGCCTTATAGGCATCTAAAAGGTTTTCTTACTGGATTGCCTTGTGTTTAGCTCCGTTTATCTTCCTATCAACACTGATCAGCTTTCCTGTTGCTGCTGAGAAAAAAAGTCTTCCCCATAGCAGGATTCTTGGAGCAGATGGTGTGCTCAGTGTGATCTGCAGTGTTATTTTTCTGCCACGGAAAACCTTCGGATTGGTTACATAGTTACATTTTAGTCATGTCTGACCAGAGCACCTTCTATCACTTGTTTATCATCATCTCTATATGTGACTTGAACAATAGAATATTTTAAGGGGAAAAAGGCTTTCTTTTACCAACCACTTTCTGTCACTCTTCCTTAAAGGACAAATTTGTGCCGTGATTAATTACTGGTTGTCTTGTTAACAGATTCTTTCACCTTAGGTGCAGGTTCTCCAGAGATGCCACGGACTTCTTGCCAGATTCCATCTCTCTGCTGTTGTTCATGATGCTGCTTGTTTACTCATGTTCACGAAAAACCTCTGAGGTCTTAGTTGGAAAAATATGGAGATTAAATTATACGCTGCAAAACTGTTTTCTAATCAGGTGACTTCTGAAGTTATATATATATCCATCCATCCATCCATTTTCTGTTCACCCTTGTCCCTAATGGGGTCGGGAGTTGCTGGTGCCTATCTCCAGCTGCGTTCCGGGCGAGAGGCGGGGTACATCCTGGACAGGTCGCCAGTCTGTCGCAGGGCAACACAGAGACAAACAGGACAAACAACCATGCACACACACACTCACA
>CAEFZY010042543.1:0-91217 GCA_903066815.1 Brachyrhaphis roseni
CCCTCAAGCTCCCAGGCCTCTGGTAGAGGACCCGAGCTAAGAGGAAGAAACACCACCCGCGGTGGGTGAGAAGGGAATTTTTATATATATATATATATATATATAAGATATCCATCACAGCTTGTTGGATCGGCTGCTCCCTGTTTACCTTTTATCTCTGTATAACTGCGTTAACACGGGACCAGACCTGGCCTGTCCCAGCCAGGAACCCTCAAAGAAGGAGAAGATGCAGCTTCATCGAGAGACGGGCAAAATGTTCAGCTCAGGCTTTAAGCTAGAAAACAAAAGAAGCTTTAGAGATAAGAGGACACAATTATATAAATAAAGCTAAATCAAGTCTGAAACAGTCTCTAAATACATTTCCTCTTCTGAAAGTAGCAGGTTACAAATGTTTTTGACTATAGCAGACTTAAAGTGCCAGTTTTCCTGTGGTGAACTTCAACCAGGCTGCCTTGTGCCCAACCTAGAGGTTTGACAGTATGGCTCAAAACCATGAAGGTCGAATGCAATAAAACAGACTGCAGAGAGCTTATTCCTATTCATCTTGGTGATTATGAGTTACAAATGAAAAAATCAGTTTCTGAGAAAATTTGACTACAACACAAGCCCACTAAAAGAAGTTTTGATCCAGAAATGTAACTCTGTACCACTCCATCTGTTGACGAGACGACCACAAAGAGAGAAAAGCACAACAGGTCATTGTTAAAAATGCTGGCTGTCCACTTTATCTAAACACATTCATGGAAAATTGAGTGGTAGGAAAAAGCATGAGGAAAAATGTGCTAAAGCAACAGCTGCCTATTTAAGGCCTCCTCAATTTCAGTTCAATTCACATCTGGCTCTCCAGCACAGGCAGTTCACTGGCTAATTAAAATGTCTTTAAATGGGAAAAAATATTTTTATTTTATTTTATTGAAATTTTAAAACATCTAGCGGCTTTTGCAGAAAAGCAGACTTTAAACCTGGTTAAATACAGGCATTTTTTAACTCATGTCTCATTCTTGCTGCTGAGATCAGATTAGAAAAATATCCAACATCTATAGAAACTAAGGTTTTCTCTAAATAATTATGCAAGATTATTTTATTTCTCACTAAAATAGTCCATGTGCAGCTCATTACAAACCAGGTTAAAAAAAATTCAGATGAGAATAACCAGACCCAGCAAGCAAAACACCGTTTCAAAGCAACGTTGAGTTTCCTGAACATCACCATGCTGTATTGACGCAATAATTCATGATAAATGAGTTCCAACCAACTATTTAGTCAATTTTACTGCACAGGAAATGGAGATTTCTGTAATAAAAGGTTTTGTAATGCTCTTAATATTCAACTCTTTATGTGAAAATGCAAGTGTGTTGGCTGCTGTCCTCAGTCAACACTGCACTCAGTCTCGTTTTCATTAACAAGACTTATATACTCTCTATGATGTAATGTGTCGTCGTTTTGTTATTCCAAGAACAATTCTTAAAAAAAATAAAATGTAACTGTATTGATTATACATTTCAGTCGCTAGAAAATGTGCAATTCTTTTAATTTTACATACGAGTAAAGCGCCATCTGGTGGTTACTTTTATACTACAACAACAATGACAATTTCCACATTTCAGAAAGATCCAAATCACTTTGGATATACAGTAGTTTCATGAAGAATTTTACTTGGAGCAGCATGAAAGATAAAACATTTTTGAATACAGCAAAAGAAAAAAACTAAACTAAAAGCAACAGTTTTCATTGAAAACCTGTTTGTTAAATACTTTTGTTAGTGAGACTCAAGTTTCTATTGCCTTGGTTGAAGTATTTACGTTCATGGACGAAGCCCTCAGGTGGAGTTCCTGTAGAAGGACAACATGGCGTCTAAACTCTGAGCTGCGCCTCCAGAAACCTGCTGAGTCTGGCTCTCTTCTCCTGGAGGCGGCGGCTCCTGGGATGTGTACTGGGATGCGTACTGGGTCGGGTACTGGGACGGCGGGGGGAACGAAGGAAAGGCATGTGGCGGTCCTGCAAACTGAAAGGGAGGCGGCGGAGGAAACGGGGGATAAAAAGGAGGAGGCGGCGGATACTGAGGAATGAAAGGTGGAGCTGAAGGTAAGGAGCTGCCTGGAGGTGTGGGTTGTGGAAACAAAGAGGATGCTGGGGGATTTTCCTTCTGAGGCTCAGGCGGTGATGGCACAGCAGGAGGTTCTGGTTTGGTCTCACTCTCAGAAACTTTTTCTGGAAATGTTGTTGATTTAAAGAACATGTTTGATTTATTCTGCTGAATTTTAGCCTTTCCCGATTTTGGTCTTTTGTCATCAGCGAAGTACGCAGAGGGAGGGGCAAACTCAGAGTCTCGCTCATCTCTACGTCGAGTTTTCCATTCGCTAAACATGAATTCTGGGGGAAAAAAATACAAAAGAAGCAAACAAGAAGTGTAAACTTCAAGAAGTTCAAAGATATTGAATTTTATAGCAGTACTAACATAAAAGATTAAGTTGAAGAGTTTGTGAACGTCCTAAATTTTTTAAAATTATTCAAAAATGAAAATGCTTTCTGAAGCCAGTTAGTTTTATTACCCAATTTACCCACAGAAATGTTAGACTGACATAAAAACACTTTAAGTTGTGGCCTTTTACTTAACGTACAGCTTGATATTGTTAGCTAAAAAAAGGTTCAGATGCTGGTTTCAACTCCTGTTTTTCCATCGCTTCACATTATTGGACAATTCTGGATAAATATGCCCTTATTATATTCATAATTTAATAATACAAATGTTTTCTTACGAACACATAAATAACGAGGTTTACCTTTGCCTCTGTCCCATTCTCTGACATGAGGGACTCCAGGTTTGGTGTCCCTCCTCTCCTGGATCTCCACCTCCACCCTCTTCAGAGTGCTGACTTCTGGCGGCACGTCCGGCTGAAGGATCGGTCCGACTGGCTCATCCTCCTCTTCCTCTACTAGAACAAGTGATTGACAACAGTCCTTCAGTAACATGTCTGTTACAACCAAAACTAAAATGGCTGTAACTATTAGATGTTTTACTTCACTGTAAAACATCTAATAGTTCAGTGAGTAACATATGCCAACCTTGATTTTCTTCCTCTTTCTCCTCTTCCTCAGTGCCATCCAGCTTTGCCTTCTTCATCTTCCTCTGCCTCACCTTGGCCAGTCGAGCCTGCAGGACGGTCTGCCTCTTCTCTTTGAGTCGTTCTCTTTTCGTCCGCTGATCTGTCGTCTGAAGGAGAGAACGGATGGAGCAGGAAACATTTCACATTCAACATGGAGCAGCTTAGTTGACTGGTCTGCAGTATAATCAGATGAAATAACTTCATATCCCAGCATATTGTCAATTAGTGTTGACCCCATCATGAGCCTTCGGTCCTTCCTCATGGGTCAATATGTTTATGCTGCTACTTACACGCCTCATGGCTACAAATATCGTGTGTGTGTTTTGTTATTGCTTTCATATTCCTGTTTATCGATGAACCCACCTGGTCTCTGAGCATGTCCAGAGTTTCTCTTTGCTTTCTGCGCTGCTCTTGATCCTGAGAGAAAGCGAAGTAGCCCACACCGAGCTCTCGGGCCTCTGAGATAGTTGGAAAAAAATAAAGAATAAAAGACTTCAGAGAACCCACACAATGTCCATAAATAGCCGTCTTAGAATTCTACAATTTATGGCTAATGCGTGTTTATGTTACGTCTGTGCATTTAAATAAATATAATAACATCCCAGATCTTTGCGTAAAGTATAATTCTAAAGGGACTCTAATACACTGCATGTGGGAATGTAGATAAATCAATGCGTTTTGGACAGAGGTGAAAGATATAATTGAAAAAACTCTCTCAAAGCAAATCTCACTGGATACTAAATTGTTCCTGTTAGCTTTATACCCTGAGAAGCATAACTTTAGTAAATCAGAATGTACTTTTATAGATATAAGCTCATTATCTGCAAAAAAAAACAAATTATTGCTTTGGCTTGGAAAAATGTCAACAGACCTAGTGCCACGCAGTGGTTAAAGCAGATGTCGTCTAATTTGCCGCTAGAAAGAGTAACATATATTAGGAAATCCAAACAATATCTTTATGAGAGGACTTGGGGTCCTTTCATTAATTTTATTAAGGACTTGGACCTGTCAGACGGTTTGTTTGAGTTTTGATTCACTGGAACCTACAGTGTGCCATGCTGAATAGACGTGTACAATTATACCTAACCTGGTTGTAATTTGCTTGAATACCCCTGTTTTTGAGAAGCTGTTTTTTCTTCCTTTCTGGATGGATGGATGGATGATATGAAAAAGAATAATTACTGTAATAACTACAAACAAAACTTCTTCAGATAGTTCCATGATTGTATTTCCAAAATGAAAAATCTCAAAAATATTTTGGTTAAAAAAAAAAATACACTTTAGCACCATTTCACATAAAATGGAACTTCAAATGTCTTATTGTCTCAAATGGGAAACGGATTTGCTACGTATCAGATGCAAAGTGCATTAATGCAGGAAATGGCTTCCAGGTGTAAGAGTCTGCATGCTGGACCTGAACCACTGCGGTGTTGCTCTAATGCTCACCTTGTGCTCTAATGTCCTCGTAGTGGATCGGTCCAACCGGCCTCTTCATGGCCTCCTCCTCCTCCCTCTCCCACTCCTGCCGCTGCAGCTCTCGACGCATATCCTCTGAAAGTAAGCTCTTGTCGTTTGAGATTATCCTATAAAGAGCAGCAACAAGGTGTCATAAACACATTATATGCAGAAATAAGTAAAATACAGAAAGAAGATGCCATAAAAAGCTGAACTTGACATGATGGCACCTTATTGAAAACACTTTCCAAATTAACTTCATACTAGAACTGTTGCCTTGGTTTCACTAAGAGAAACCAAAATGTGTTTCACAGATCTTCAACTTGTAATACACATGTGTAACCCTATATAAGGCACTTTGTATAAACTATTTGATCTTTTTTATTTTTAACAAAAAACCAGAAGTAGTTTCATGCAGTTTTATATGACTGATGTTTATCCGTCTCTCTTTAGACAAAAACATGACCTGTCTCCTTGTGCTGCCTGAGTGGCTGATCTCACTACATTCATAAAACTTCTCTTTGGTCTTCCTCTTTTCATCCTCAGTGTTCCTCATTGTTGGTCCAGTACACTCACCATCCCTCCTCTGCACAGATCCAAACCTTCTCAGCTGCTCAACCTGATCAGAGGAAAAGTACCAAAAGCTTGTTAAAATATTTACCCTTTTCCGTTAAGATCCTGGTCCATTTTCACAAAGTTTGGCAGATCTTTCTTCATGCATCTTCTAGACCGTCCCAAAGCATCCACATAATCCACCCTGAAAAGATATATATATATGATATTATATGATTCGAAAAGCCATGTTTGACTTGAAATTGTTAAAGATTTAACAAACATAAGTCAGTGGGACTTTTCTCAGCTTGATTTTTTTAACATAAAACATGAACCCTATAAATCATGCAGTATGTAAAGATAAAGCTTTCTTCACCCAATATCAAAAATCAGACATTACCATTCCTCATCTGGATTCTGGGGAGGAGGGATGGGTGACAACCTGGCTTTATCCTCATCCTCATCCTGCATCTCCTTCTGTGCAAGACTTTCTCTCTTCTTGTTGATTATCTTCTGGGTGAAGTCAACGAGGTATAGTGCCTCCGTCTCTTCATCTGGCAATTAATAGGAGAAGTTCAACCCAAAGCCACTGCAACCTTTTATTACATGAACAGTAATAAAAGGTTGCAAAATATCCACATTCAAACACCATTTGCTATATGATAGATACATGTAAACCATGCAAATGAAAATTAAATTGTTTTCAACAAATTTTACAAAGTAAAAGTCTGAAAAGTTTGGCCAAATGTTTTCATACAACACCCAATCAATAAATATTTAATATTTAAACCCACATTTTCAAATGGAAATACACTGCAAACAATAGTGGTTCACATATACTAGCAGGCTTCACAAAGAGAGCATTAAGCAGCCAAGAGGCCCATGGTAACTCCAGAGGAGCTGCAGAGATCCACGACTCAGGTAGAAGAATCTATTGAGAACACTTAGTTGTGAAATCAAAATAATCTGGCCTCCATGGAAGAGTGGCATAATGAAAGCCACAGTTGAAAGGAAGCTTTAGAAAATCCTTGTTGCTATAAGCCTCAAGGGAGACATAGCAGGCATGTGGAAGAAAGTACTCTGGTCAGAGGGAATGCAAACTAAGCCATCTGGCCTATATCCAAATACAATACGTAAAGGAATACAAACAATGCACATCACGTTGAAACATGGCGATGGCAGTATCATGCTGCTAGGTTGCTGTTATTCGCAGTGACAGGAAACACAGTCAAAGTTGATGGAAGAACCAAAAAGGTTTAAACTTTTCCCACTTGAGTATAAACGTTCTTGCTACTTCTCTTGTCTTTAAAGTTTCACTATCAAGCAGAACATAAAAACAACGCTCAGGTCTAACAAAACTAGTTTTGGTTATCACACATTTAGTCTAAGAATGGCCCAGTCAAAGTTCAGATCTAAATCCAGTGGAGAATCAGTAGCAAGACTTGAAAGTTTACAGAAATTCTCCATTTAACCCGACAGTTTAGGTTTTCATCTGTAAAAATATTTTTAAAACTGTGTATTAGCTGCACCATTACGCACTACTTTGTGCTGCTCTGTCATAAAATCCCAATAAACACAATGAGGTTTTGATAATTAGTTTATCCAGAGTCTGTAAAGAATCAACCTGGAAAGTCTCCCTTTGTCATCTGGTCATAGAGTCTGGCCTTCTCCTCCAGTTTACGCCTGTGATGGATCAGAAATCTAAATTAATATTCTTGTCTGACTGAAAGTATTAAACATTTCTGTGAAGTAGAAGATGAACTCACCTGGCTGTATCCAGAGTGACCTGCTCCTCTGCTAGCTGCTCTGCATCCTTAGCAGCTCTAGCTGACACACCAGCGTTTTGTTTAATCCAGATGTTAGGTTTCTGAACGAGTAAAAAAAAGAGAAGTATCCAAGTATGTCAGCAGCATCGCCAGAAGATTCTTTAATAATACTTAAGGGAATAAATTCAATTTTACCTTAGAGGTGACTTTCGTTTTGAGTCCAGCTTCAACATTTTCCTGCCCGAGTTTCTCCCGTTTAAATTGTTCCTGCTTTCTGTAAAGCTCCGCTTTAAGGTCCACCAGCTGCAGAAACGTTGAACCAATTAATGTACATTTTCTTAAAAAGTGCGCATGTATTAGTCCATAGTTGGCGTTAGCAGGGCCCTAGCTAATGTAAGTTGTTTTTATCGTTTACAAAACGCAAAGCTTCATAACAAAGGCCTAAATGACTAATTATTTAATGTAGACATCGATTAACTTACCGACGAAGCTGCTACTTCAAGAGTTTTCTTCTTTTTATCCATATTAACTCTATAATGGACCATATAATCTACTGCTGAGCTACCATTAGCTTAGCCGTGAGCTAACTCCTTCTTCTTTGCTAATATTCTTAATCACTAGATGCCTGCCGCTTGTGCGCCATCTAGTGGACACATTCTACACTTACACTTTCTAGAATTACTTGGAAGACATGCAAACAACATAAAGTGTTCCAAAATTTTCACATTAGGAAGACTTTATCCGTTTATTTGCTATCAGAAGTTAAATCTGGGTTATTCTGAAAGAAAACATAATTATTAAACTTTATACGGGTATATATATAGGCCTAGAATAGCTGAAAAGATTTAATGCATTGAAAATATATTTTAAAGAATATGAAATTGTCACATTTTTTGAGTGTTTTGCCCAGAGTTACGTAGTGGAGGTTTACAGTAACAGAGAAAAAATTCTGGTGACAATTTTGTTTTCTTCCCAAAATAAATGTGGTCTTTCCTCACAAGATCAGAGAAAGAAAAGCCTCGTAATGAATTCAGTTTATATCCAGAATATTTGAAAACCTGGATCAAGCCTCGAGTCACTCTCTGTTCCCTTGTTAAAACAAGGTTAAGATGTTACGTTTTATTTCAGCAGATCAGAAGAACATGTTAAATCCTGTGCAAACAGCTGTGTTTAGTTTGCAATCTCTCCTGTCTGAGGATTCAGTGATGCTGCTGCAGCCTTGTAGATAAGGCTGATGTATCCATCTCTCTCTGCTGCAGCATTACCTTCCTCTCTGAAGCAACTGGATCAACACAGGACGTCATGTCAGACAGATTGTTTATTTTTGCATCTGATTAAACATACAGTCTTGTGCTGTCAAGATATAAACTTGGACTAAATGCTTTTGTGAGCCATGACAGAGGAAGACGCATTACATAAAGGTACAAAGCAACTTTTAAAATCAGTTTTATGTTCAGGCAAAAGAAGCCAAAGAATATCTTCAAACTCATTTCTATTTCTGACCATATCAAGATTCTGAATGTCCTCAAAGGGATGCATGTGGCAGGGTTTATTAATACAATTCCTTTTTAAACTCTTAAAATATTATAAACTTCTCTGAAACAAATATTTAGCAATTAATTTGGTGCAACACAAATGAAACTGACTTGATAAAGTTAGATTTAGGCACTCATATGATATCTTGAGGTTTTATTTTTGTGGCCCTCTAATCTCTTCCTTCCACTCCCCAAATATCTACTGTGTTCATTTATCACATACAAATTTAAATTATGTTTAAGTTTGGGATTGTAATACAAAAATGCAGAAGTAAAAGGTCTATGAATATTTTTGCCAAGCACTATAGCTTTTTAGGCTGAGAAAAATTTTAGAATGAATATTTAGCGTTAATTTGATTCAGGGGAGCTCTAGTTTTATCCATTCGGTCAAATAAATTTGAACAGCTTCCGGAATTTTATTCTGCACTTTATCTTGAAAGTTTAGTGCTGCTATTCAGTTTTGTTTTTTTTTTCCCTATTTAAAAAGTCAGACACAACCACTAGAGTCAAGAGCATGAACCGGGTCACGGGCTGCTCCGAAGTCCGTGCGGAAGCCTTCAGCAAAGTGTGCTTTGACCTACATTCCCTTCAAACAGTTCTTATTAGGAACACAAACAAATGGAGGACGTATGTATTTGAACAAATCTCTTCTCAAACCTGATGCACAAGAAAAAGACCTTCCATTATTACACCGGTTAAATGGCAAGCCGACCTTGAGAAGAATCAGACATGACTAATCGTGTTCAAAACAAAAAGCACTTAGGACCAACTGTGTGGGATGAAGAAGAGGTTTTAAAAGCAGACTAATGGACTGTCCATACAGGCGCCTCCATCTTCGCTCATGCTTAACTCCGAATGTGCTTGCTTCATCACACGCTCGTTCATGGCTAATTCAAGAGAAAACACGCCTGAGAACTGAATCACTCTTAAAGGCTTTTAATGCATCTCCACCACATTAAACCAAACTACACTGCACAGCAGGCGGACAACATAAACATGCAGACATATTAGAACAAATAATATTCATAGAAAAAAAATAAAACTTAAAACTGCTTTTGAATTAATTCGCGTAAACAATGACATAAAATACAACCAGGTGAGGTACATGCAGTGTCTCGTGTGTTTATGTTTTTTCTTAAATCATTTATTATTCGCTAGATCCAAAAATGAGTATTTCACTTAAAAAAAACCAAATTGCTTCTTCAAACTCCAACGTGAGCTTGTTGGATTGATAACTTTAAAACAAAAATCAGTGCAGGGTGTTTCATTAGCAGAAGAACACATTGAGGATTGACCATACCGCTTTTTCTTGTTTGTTTGTTGTTGTTGTTTGTTTTTTTTGAAGTGTTGAGCTGTGGAAGACTCAAATGCCGTAAAGCAGAGCGGTGTTGTTTCGGATGGTGCTGAGCACCGTGGCCTCATCTTCCCCCTTCAGCCAGCTCAGCTCATGTAGCGTATGGATACCCATTCCTGGGTGAGAAAACCGGCACACATCTTTGCTAACCTGTGGGAACGGAGAACCAAGCAGATGAAAACAGTAACAGTGAAATAAAGGGTGACTGGTGCAGGAAAACCTCTGCATTGTGGGGGATAGTGTGGAAATTCACCACAGCACATCAACAAAACACCTTACTAAAATAATAACCTTATTATTTTAGTGTCCTGCATAGCCTACCTGCATGGTAAGGAGGCAATTTAACCATTTGTTTCAGGTGTGTGAATTAAACGTTTCATAAATTTGTTAGCTTGAGGCCGTGCAGTGAGGACAAAACAGCTGCAAGAAGCTTTTTTTGTACAGAAACAAAGATAAAACCGGATCATTTTAGCACTCTGTGCCTGTTGCTTTGCTCTCCAAGGAGGAGTTTTTAATCGTTTTAATTTTTAATGTTGTTTTAATTTTTTTTGAATACAGTCTGACACAATCATTAGAAATGTTACAATTACCATTCTAACCTGTATTTTTCATCGCTATATACAGTTTTGCATGAATTTCTGTCTGACATCTTACACAGACCTAGTTCAGGAAGACCCAGCTCTATCAGAGTTTATGTTAAAGGTACTTTAACTTTGCTTTACTTAACATTTTCTTCCAACCTTAAAGTTTTCGTCCAGCATTTCTTCACTTAACAGCTGTGTACCTTCTCTCCTCATAAGAAACAGCAGAAAAAAATTAACTCATATGACACTAAATCTGCAAATGAAAAGCTAAAATCAAATTAGGACTTAAAGGTTTTAAGTGAGAGTCGATCCTCAGTACAAAGCGCTGAAATTAGTAACAGAAATGTCTGAAAGTACGGATCGTAAATATTCCTTTTTATTTTTTAGGCTCCTTAATTCTCAGCATAGACATACCTGTCTTGGCAGAAAATACGGTGCATCCGTCTCCAGGACGATACGGTCCAAAGGGATTTGGCGAACTGCGTCTCGGGCTTCCCTGGCCCTGGTGTAGGTGATCAGAGCTGTGAAGCCCACATACAGGTTGGGGAACTCTGTCAGGAAAGGCTCGATCACAGAATAACTGTTTGTGAAACAGTGTCTGGAAAACACAAGCGTGTTGAGATTTCTCATGTCAAATGCACATGGAGAGACATTCAAATTCAGAACAGTTCTTCAGATTTTACAGCTGAAATGTGCGAACTTTAATATTTTATAGAATACTAGATGAAAGGAATTTAGCAAAATAGTTACCAGAAATGTCAAGCCTTGAACATTTCTGTTCAGACCAACAAGTTGCAAGAACAGTTTGAACAACCAAGCTCTACTATTTAAAAGTCCAGAAACTTCTGTTGTTCACTTCCATACAGAAAATCAGTAAATACTCACTACTATATTCACTAGAGATGAACAATAAACAGAATCACAACTCTTAGCACTATTTTAGTGCGTAGAATTTAGCAACCATAAAAGACTTCCTGGACTGTATGATATCAGAAAACGTGATCATCTTTTGTCATCTATGCTTGCGTCACTCTGTTCAGCATTTTAATTCATGCCCAGGATAAGCATCAGTCAAACATCTACTGCACTTCAGTCCTTTGCAAAATCAGTATTGCACACACTGATACTGTAAAAGTGATATTTGAAGAGTTAGCCTGCATACAATTTTTGGTAGACCAAAATATTTCAGGTGTCATGCATTCGATTCCTGCTTTCTAGTAGTACTTCTCCAGTTAGATGGACTTTCACTGTCTCTTATCTCCACACCTGAGACATAGGTTGACCTGACTGAAAGGGGAGAGGTGGAAACAATTTCTCTAATCCTGTTTTTGTTATTAAAGGAAACAGGATTAAACTGCTATGGCTCTTTCTCCTTCTTATCTTAGAACTTCTTTGCTAAAATACACTATTTCAGCAGAATTAGTCAAGTAAAAGCGGAAAGGAATTAAATGGCAATTGATGAACAGATGCAGAAACAAAATAATGTCTGAAATATAGATGGCTAGAGTGAATTTAAGGAGGCTCCCTCACCTGTGAATCTTGTAATCTCTGGGCACACACTTCTTCATGATCTGCAGCAGGTCGTCATCTGCGTCCCGGCAGTGGATCACCAGAGGTTTCTGCATGGCCACGGCCAAACGCAGCTGACGCTCAAACACCTTTCCAGAGAAGAGTCATTCTGCACATTAGAGAAGCTAATCTACATGATTTATCACAAGTTTGGGGTAACAACTGTTTTGCTGCAGAGAACGTAACTTAGAGCTTACTTGTTTTTGTCTTGAAGAGTCAGTAGAGTTTTTGTGGGAATAATCCAGGCCCATTTCACCAAACGCCACCGCTTTTGGATGCCTCATTGCCATTAGTATGTTGTTTTCCTGAGTGTTTGAGTAGCCTTTGGCGAAATGCGGGTGGCAGCCAAATGCCCCCCACACCTTGTCCTCAGAAAGCAAACCTTCCCACAAGGCCTCCTTCACCATGATGTGCGGGTTGCAGAAATCTGTAATGCAGCCTTGAAACTCGGGACTGAAGCTGTTGTTGTAGGTCTGCCTGAAGCGACTGAACCTCCCTCTGAAGCCCAGCTTTCCATAGAGCATGTCCAGATGACAATGTGTGTCGATGAAGCCAGTCTGGACGTTGCGGTCAGGGTAGTTGGTCCACAGAGGGTCAGCCCCCAAGGATAACCTTCTGGCAGATGTAGAGCTGTCCGATACGGAGGATTGAGGGAAACGCATAGAAGAGAAACAGTCACTTTGTCTCCGTGGCGCTGCAGAGGTCATGGAGAGGTTAGATGCTCTTTCAGTAGAACATAGCGGCAAAGAAAATGGATCCAATGAATTGGCCTTGACAGATGACGAGAAATTCTGGAGTTCAGCTCTGAAAGGATTTAGAGGCTCCAAGTCTGGTTGTTTTGGCTGCTTGAATGAAATATAAACTGTCCTCTTCTCTGGCAATAAACATGACTGTGTGTCGTCTGCAGCTGTCTGCACAGTTCCAGTGTTTTCGATAGACGGTGAAAAAGAAGCCGAAGACGTTGAAGATAAAGCAATCCAATTCTGCAGGCTGTTCTGTTGCGTGGGAAAACCAGAGTCTGAAATAAACTCCAACTGAGGGACTGGCAGTATGCTGTCTTCCACTTCAGCCTCATCCTCAGAAACAAAGAATTCCCCACGGGGGGTGGTCTCCAGAAAAACCAGCTCCTGAATCAAATGAAACACTGGTGTCACTTCGTCATGAAATTCTCACAAATTAGATAAAATCTATCACATTTTATGTTGATGAGTTCCTGAGTTTTCACATTTAGTCAAATTACAGCCACAAACCTTCATTTATTTTATTTGGATTTTATGTGTTGGAACAACTCGTTGGGGACGACACTGGAGCAGCTGCACAGCTCAGGTGAGAAAATATGTTTTTATGTTAGCCTGGATCCCATAAACCTGGACTTTGTAGAAGAGTTTACAGAGTTTGACCCAGGTGAAGCCAAATCTAAGCATTTGATGAGTTTTGGGTAGAACATATTTACAGATAAAGGGTTTTTTTTAATCTTAAACACACAGTGCTTATATGTTTTGGCTTAATTGCTGCTCTTGGTTTATTGTTCTTTCAGTAAATTGCCTTTTTTTTAAGTCGGTGTGCTCCAGTTAATAATTAATCAAGTACTAAATTAGTTGACGATTGTTGCAGGACTTGACTAATCACAGTTAATCTGATTAATCCTTCAGCCCTAGTTGTAAATAATTTGACAATGTGACGTTATTTAACTACAAAGTAAAAAACTGAGCTAATACACCACTGCATAGTTATTTGTTATTCAAAAAGATAAGACAGGTTTCCTGGAAACAGCAGACTTACCCTTGAATATGTTTTTGACTCTGGGCTGTAACTTTGTGATTGTGTGTCCTCAAACACCCGAACAGGAGTGCTGTGATCCTCACTGAGGGACCCAACATCCTCATACTCGCCAGAACTCCTCACGAAGCCGATTCTATCCACATTGCTGTCAGAAGGCTCAGCACTTTGCCCTACAGTCTGTGCAGGAACAGATTCCAGGGGTAAATAGCCACTCTCGGCCGCGGGGCTGGGGTCTCCGGTTGAGCTAAGCCTGGTTCTCGTCTTGCCAATAGCTGCAATCAGCGCCATCCGGCAGATAGCCTTTGACCCCTCCTCCGGTGTCCTTTCTTTCTTCTTCAAGATGAAAGAATGATGTGAAGTTGGCAAAACATGTTGACTTGTTGGAGATTCGCCTTGATGGCATATTTTTGCTGAAGGTGGACTCTGAGCAAAATAAAAATAAAACTAGCTTGTTTTGTGTTTGTAACCAGACTTAAATCAATCTCATCTTCTTTATTAGGAATGCAAACCTAAACATCCAAAACCAAATGATCACAATTAAAAGTCAAGTACAACACAGCAGTGAATAATTACCTTAATAGTTTTAAAAGTCTCTGAATTTTTCCTGGAGAGTTTTCTCAGCTTGGCTTTGCCTGCAGATGGCGCACTTTCACAGAGCGCCTCTGCTTTTCTCTTGGGTGTGTAAAGACTCAGAGCTCCAAGGAGCTCTGACCCTGGAGAGTCACTGAGGGGGAAAGCACTTGACTCTCCATGGCCTGGCTTACTGTGGTCAGAAGGAGTATTGGAGCTAGCACTGCTCTGACCGGCTTCTCTGGGTAGCGTGGCAGCAGTTTGTATCCACTTGAAGGACACCTTCTTTCTGGCGCTGTCCATGTCCTACAGCAGATCCTAAACAAAAAGGCACAGAGCCTTGAACTTCACATTATAAACACTTTGGAAAATATTCTGGAACTCTTTGCAATCTCAAATGAATTGGAGATACATTGGAGGAACTTTTGTTTTCATTAAAAAAAAAAGAAAAAAAAAGAAGAAAAAAGAGTAACCACATATTTCAAGATTGAAGATGGCTGAGATAAAGATAGCTAAGATAAGTGAACCAGAGCCTCCTTTGATAATTGTCTTGCTGCAATGTGACTGATGACTATTAACTGCAAAACTGAATAAAGAATCCCTGATAGATATTGGCTTTACCACCTTATGTTGTCAACCTACCTAGAAGGGGACCTATACAAATACAATTTGACCATCTAATTATTAGTCAGACATTTTTCTAAAAAGATTTGTTTGTATACATGCACATTTAATAAATTACAATGCCACATATCCTTACATACCATTCACCTGGTGAATGTTTTCAGCTGGTAGCATTTAGAGATTATATATTTCTGTTTCAGATATACAAATCCCAACATGTTTTACAAAACTTTATTAGTAAAACTATTTTAGCATGATTTATATTCCATATATCCTACGTCATTTTCACGACCATATGCATCTTTAATCGGATCTAGTGTAAAAACTAAAATAGTTACACTTCAAATCGGACTAGATTATTCTACAGCAATAGATGAATATTTAAAACCCAGTTTGTAACTTGTGAAAGTTTTATTTGATTTGAGAAAGATTAACAAATGGACATTTTCCGTGCTTTTTTTTTTCTGGATCTGGACCACATTAGACGTAGTCCAGCTCAGAAACAACAATACTTTGAAAATAGACTGTTCGGGTAGCTTTTAAACTAAAGCAAATCAAGTACGTTCTGAATACATACACTCAAAAATGAGGTGAAATCGCCCTTTAGCAGTTTCCCGAATCAAAACCTACAATCCGAAGCCAAATTAAAGTTGTATGTTAAAGCCTCAGAGCAATAAAAACGGGATTTAGATCGCAAATTAGCGCCTTCATTTTTAGCAAACTTCCTTAACCGCTTCATACAATCAGCAATTAAAGAGTTCGAGCTAAAAACTACCGGAATTTCCCCATTATTACTGCAGGTTAAGACTTAATTATTACGCACTTTTATATGAAGAGATAAAGACACAATTTGTGAATTTGGCTCCATTTAGAAATGATGAGTTTAATTACCTCTTCGTAGCGACAGAAATGATTTAAACTGGGCGGGAGGTCAACGAACGTTGGCGGATTGCCTACCGGTTTGCTGCCTTCTAGACTACACAGTTAGAGCAAAATGAAAACTTCGTTAAAGAAAAAAAAACTTTAGATGTCGTATTTACTCAAAAAATAATTTAAAACGAACCCCTACACGGAGACAATTTTTTACTAAAAAGCCTAGTTTGAACCCCCGCATACGTAATCAAATAATCAAATCTCGCGAGAACACATGTACCCGTGAGACTTTGCTCATTCTCTTTTCTATTTTTTCTCAATCTGAAAAATGGCAGTTTATATTTAATTAAGACAAAATACAATCTGTATGGTGCTTTAAAAGTAAAATTTATTCTTCACTTCAGATGAAATGTTTCAAGTATGAAAGCAGATATTTGATCATTTTTAAGTAAAACAAAGTAAGATCATAACGTGTTAAGTCAGTCAGGAATTGCGGTTTTCTTTTTACTCTTCTATAAATGCAAGATTTGTTAAGTAACAACTTAACATTGTTACTTTGACATAATTTCCTACCTGAACAGTGAATCTGAAGCTCCTCCTTAGTTACCACAAACGTCTTTCCTTCTCTTGTCAATGTTCCCTTCCACATCCTCTGAGATTAAATAAACGGCCATGTTTTGTTAGACTTCCACTTTCAGGTGATGGGCTGAACAGACCTGAGTGAAGTTGTCCCTCCACCTTCTTCAAATCAGACCAAATTGGTGTCAAACGTTTGTGCTGGTTTGTGCAGCAAAAAAATTTGTTTGTGCTGCTATCATTTCAAAGACAGAAAGAAATGTTTTTAGAGGTCATCAAAAGGTCAACCAGCCCCCCCATCTTCTTCAAATCAGACGAAATGGGTGTCAATTAACTCGACTACATTTGTTCTGGTTTGTGCAGCAAAAATGTTCATTTGTGCTGCCTTGGCTTTGAAGATATTAATGAAAGGTAAAAGGTCAAAAGGTCAACCAGCCCCCCCACTTTTATAAAATCAAACAAAATGGGTATCAATCAACTCGACTACGTTTGTACTGGTTTGTGCAGCAAAGTTTTTCGTTTGTGCCGCTGTCATTTTAAGTGGGGGGGCTGGTTGACCTTTTGATTGACACCCATTTGGTTAACTTGAAGAACCAAATGGGTTCTTCAACCCATTTGGTTCTTTAACCAAATGGGTAATCTAGACCTCTAGAGGTCATCTAGAGGCTTTGATGACCTCTAGAAACATTTCTTTATATCTTTAAAATGATAGCAGTACAAACAACAAATTTTGCTGCACAAACCAGCACAAATGTAGCACAAACATTTGATACCAATTTTGTCTGATTTGAAGAAGGTGGGGGTGGGCATCTTCACTCAGGTGCTGAACAGCACCCTGCAACATATTGTTTTAAGATAACATTGCTATAAACCTTTCCACTACTTCTGGTAGCTGTTCAACCTTCACAGAGCAACTACATTTTTACAGATTGACTGCAGCTGGACTCCTTTCATTAAATAACTTTCTTTTTAGATTTAGTGCCTAATCTACTTCTCCCATATGAGTTTATGCATGTGTACGGTTGTTTGTTCCAGGGTTTACTTCAGGGACCTGCAAGCAGAAGCAAGACAAGAAATTGATGTATCTATCACACATTATAAAGTTGAACTATTTCTTTTTTTATTAGCAACATCATTATAGAAAAATATATCTAAAAAAATAAAGACTATTACAACACATGTGAAAACAAAAGTTCACATTTTGTTTCTTTTAGAAGGTGGTAAGAAGAGGGTCAAAAATGACTTTTTTGTCTTTATAACACAACTAAAGCTGACAGACATGTTTCATTCATCTGGTCTAGTTCAAAATGAGAAACATTGGCCTTAATTGAAATAAAACAAATGGAAGGAGGACAAAAATGTATGCCAAGGTGAGCTTTTCTTTTATTTACATTTCAGGTATTTCCCTGAGATGTTTGTATGAAGCCATGATGCATTCTTTACGTAGAAAAAAGAATAAAAGAAACATGTTTAGATTTTTTCTTTTGCCACAGCATCATATTTTTATAACACAACATGTTTTTATGTATTCATCTCTTAGGAAAAACCTTTTCTTAAATGTTAATTATCTTTGAAAATAAACTTCAGATTTCCAAACTGTTACGCAAAAGTTTATTTGAGAAACAGGAGCGGCTGTAAAACGGGATTTAGTGCCTAGATCTCACTGCTGCCATTCACACACATCTGAGAGGGTTGCACCAAGCTGCTAAATATTGTTCTTGTCTCTCAGTCAGAGCCTGAATCCAGACTTACATGTTGAGATCTTCTTCTTCTTCTTAACGAGCCAGTGGTAGAGGTTTCTCCTGGCCCGACCGTTGAAAACATTCCTGTCCCGAGGCATGCTTTGGGGTAAAATGATGGATCTTGGTTTATCTAATGAAAAAGACATGGGCTGTGCAGTAGTGGGGAAAACATTCACTACAGTAGGAATGTGTCACCAGCTTTGATGTAATACCTACTGTGTCCTCGCTTTGTGGAGGAAACGAGATGTGTAGCTGCAGATTCAGTAAGAGGAGGCAGCAGACTGACTGTGTTGTTCACATTTGGCTGGAATTCCTGATTTTTATTACTTCTGTCCTCTGATAAACAAAATACAGTATCGCAAAAGGATTCCTTAAACTTTTATGCAGTTTTTTATGTTTCAAGTACAAATTTGAATGAATTTTAATTCAGATTTTAGAGTGTGTGACAGACCAAGACTGTGTCAAGTCGGCCGGGGGGTTGAGCTGAGAGTTTCACTGGCAAATAAAAATCTATTTAAAATGGAAAATGTTACATACTACAACACAAAATACAACTTAATATTAACTGCAACTTCAACTTTTCTTTCGATTTGATATTTTTAATAGCTGATGATAGAGAGGGGGGAGGTTAATGGCTGATTCACTTCTGTCAAACTGCCCAGGGCAGCTGTGGCTACAATGCAGCTTACCACAATCATCATGAGAATGTTTGTACAAATGGGTGAATGACTGATTGCAGCATAAAGTACTTTGGTTTAATTAGAAGGTTATTCTGATGGATCGCATGACCTTTGTGGCTTTTTTTTTTTTTTAACCACACAATTGTATAATTTGGAAAAGCACTTCTTTGAATACATTAAATGTTTCCTTGATCTCATTAAGTAAAACTGGAGGACAATGTTTTAACTCCAGTTTCAAATAATCATTTATAAAAACTAGTTTGCTGTAAAAACGAGGAGTATGAGTCAGAAGATCCTCTAACATAAATCAGCTTGGTTTTTACTTTTAAAACAGTCACAAAAATATAAGTTAATATAATATGTGTTGTGATCATGCAGCTCCTTTTGCAACTCTGGTCAGAGGTTTACTTACAGTCATTTTGGCTCTGAATTTTATGTTAGTTTTGAGCTTTAGGGATTCATTTGAACAGTTTTTATAACTTCAAGGATTTTTAAAAACAAGAAACAAGTTTGAATTGATTGTGGATTTTCTCACTGGGCACATATATATATTAATGATTGGGAGTTGAGAAAAGTTCTTAAATTTCCTGAAACCAACAAGCTTCTTGCTTAATTACGGTGGGATTTTTGAACACTTTTACCAAAAATTATAACATCTCATTTAAAATAGACTGCTAGTTTTAACACAGTACATGTGTTTAAATAGGTTTCACCATTAGCCTGATTTATCCACTATAAAAGCAGTTTCTATATAGGAGAATTTCCCTAAATTTGACCGAACCATCCTAAAGTTTTAGCAATCTGTGACAAACTATCACCGAGATCTAAGAAATTTCAAAAACAACCCCTTGGTCAGTCTGTTTCTGCTCAAAGTTAGACATTTCCTAAAGACTGCACCAAAAGCTTGAAAGTGGCCACCAGAAGCAAGTCATTTCATTGCAACTTTTAAGACGAGTTTTAATAGTTAGGATGTATGGTTAGAGTTTAGCTTGAAAAACTCCACAATCAAAAAGTTGTGTTGCTTAAAAAAAATACATGCATCAATGATCTCAAATTAATGACACTCATGCAAATGAGAAGTTTTACTTCTGACCAGAAAGGCTGAGCAAAATGGGTTAGTTGCACTGCATTTCAAAAATAATTTCAAGCAGGAACAAATATATATTATATTTATTAATTCTCAAAAATAAATGGTGAAAGTAGTTCAGGTAAAGTGACTATAAGTAAATTCAGAACAAGGCAACAGATTGCTGGGTGGGAAGGCATAGAAAAGCTCATGTTACAGCGTTTAATTAAAGACTTGATGAATTCAGCTTTGCTTTCTCTGATGTTAAGCTAGCAGCGAGAAAAGGTCAAACAAAAATCCTCAAATTTTGTTGTTAATCTGAGAGGAAAGGTAAGAATTCCCAAAAGTTGCATATAGCTTTTTAAAATTGATTTATACTCTATCCAAGCTCATACTTCGCTGTCAATACAAAAAAAAAAAAAAAAAGTTTTGAAATAACTCCCCACCTATGGTCCTAATACAGCTTTTCACATTCATAACAAAACCCTCTAATTGAAGGCTAAATTGATTTTTACCTCCTGAAGGAGACATTTTTGCAAAATCTGCTGGGTAAATATCACAAATGAGACAGGAAGTCAAAGTGAGTCTCCTTTACAGCAAATCAAAGGCGATGACTCATCTGGCAGTCTTTAGTGTCTTTGAGAGAGCGCTGCTCTACTCAGGCTCCGATGTAGAGGCCTCAGTTTTCTGGCTTTCTGCCCCCAGTAGATGCTGCTCCACCCGCCGATTAATGCGCTGGAGATCTTTCCGATGGTTGGGTGGATTTTCCAGATCCTCATGAAGGCATCGTGCGATTTCCAGCTTCCTGTAGTCCTCTGGTCGCACCAGACGTCGCACAGCATAAAGAGCTCGATCTTTCAGACTGTCAACTGGTGAGAAACAGACAATAAGAAAAGTGTTGCTTTTATTACATTAATGCCTTTTACTCCAGATTTATTTATACAGTATTAACAGGTGCATAGATCAATAAGACATAATCAGTCAAGAATGAACACCATATGCAGTCTATAGATGCATAAATTAAAAATATGCAATTTGTTGTACTTTTAAGCATCTTACAAATCATAGAAATATTAGGGATATACACTTTAGTGCATAAATACTAACCAAGTAATTATTTTTTTGTTTGATTAGAAACCTTAGTAACACTTTATTTGACGGGGTGTGATAAGACTGGCATAATGCTGTCATAAACATGAGATAACACATATTATGAACAGGAAGGAGTCTTCATGAATGTTTACAACTGTTGTCATGAAGTGTCATTCGGTAAATAATGACACTTTTAATGCAAATTTGCATTAAAACGTGTATTAAAAGTCCATTAAAATTGTCAATTTAGCATTATTCGGTAAATAAATACACTTAATACAAGTTGCTTTACAACTTGTATTAAAAGTCCATTAAAACTGTCAACTTTGCATTATAAGTGTCATAATTTACTGAATGACACTTCATGACAAAAGTCGTAAAGATTCATAAAGACTCCTTCCTCGTCATTACAGGTGTTATGTTACTTTTATGAGAGTGTCATCTCAATCTTATGCACACTCCGTTAAATAAGGTTGTTACCGAAACCTTAAGCAAATAACCTACAGCACCTATTCCTCTGTAATGTTTTAAAGATCTTAGGGAAAAAAATGAGCTAGTCAAAATTAAAATATCAGACATAATAGAGAAGAAAAAAATTGCCATTGACCAGGAAAGTCTGATTGGTGCTTATTAATTATTAGAGTTATGAAATATTGATAATTAAACAACTGAGAAGCTTTTAGAAAGTCAAAGAAAATATAAAAGGTTTAAATAACTAAATAAATTCTGTATAATCAGTCACTGGCTGATTTGGTGTATGATTTCTGTATTTCATATTGTTTCTACTCCTTTATGGAGCTAATATATTAGGACTTTATCCATTTATTTATGTTTTTTTTTGTTTGTTTGTTTTTATTGCAAATGTTCTTAGGCATAAAACACCATCCATTTCTTTTAGGAACTTGAAGGAGAATTTCTATGAATTTTAAAACAAACTGGGCTGGCCACAGTGTTGATGTTAAAAAAAAAATCTAATTTACCTTTTTATACACAACTAATTTAATAAAAACCCCCAGGAAAAATATAACTACATTTATTCCTCTATAAATTCGACAACAAATGTTACAGTATATAGTTATCTTAAATATCTTTAAGAGTCTTACCTGATAAAGTGATGTTAACATGAACAGTCTCATCACCGGACGGTTTGGGAACAAACAGCTCTTTGCAGTTGACTTTTAAAGGTTCATCTGAGGCTGCATCTCTGAAGATCCAAGGGTGCCCTTAAAAAAACAAATACACCATAATAACACATTATTTTACAATAATATTTATGACAAAAACAATTTGACCATCCACCTGGAGCATCACTACAAGATTTTTTCCCCTCTGCCAGTTATCTGAATTTTATGAATCTCTTTAGGTCTGAAACATCTGTGTAGCTGGCTGCAGCAGTAGCTTCCTCCCTCTGCAACAACAGAGATCTGGGTGTTGAAACCTTTCTACTGACTTGTGTGCATCATGTTTACAGATCCTCTCACATGATCACAGCCTCCGAAGGAGAGAGATTTCCTGGCACAGACGATAACATCTAGGCCAGCTGCTCCAGGACCAGCAGGAACTCACGTTCAGCAAAGCAAATTAAAACTAAGGCTAAATTGGGCCATCTCAGCCATGTTCTTCTGTAGGAATGATTAAGATTTCCTGTAAAGACACACTCAAAAGAGATTTTCTTTAATGAAAACTGTCTGAATTCTTTGACCCATTTGATATTATTTTTGATGACTTCACATACGTTTTCTCTAGTTTTAAATGTCTTGTATCCTTTTCCTTTTTAATAGATCACAGGGATGTTGTTTGATATGTTGCATCATTTTGTCAACTTCATATTGTCAGACACATATTGGTGTGATTTCTTATCTTAAATATACATGGTGGGGCACTTACTTTTACCACACAAAACCAGCTTAAGCTGAATCACTTTTTGCCTTAAAGAAAGCAATTTGAAAATTGTTTTTGTGTTTACTCTGGTTATATTTGCCAAGATTTAAGGTCATCTGAGCTATTTAAGCGCAACAAATAAAGTAATATGCCAGAATAAGACGCAGTTATACAGAAATATATATACCAGACATGAAGTGAAATGAGATTCAGCCATGGTCCAGCTGTATGCTATAAATAAGTGGACTTAGACAATGTGTTTCACTTAAAATCGAAACACATTGGGAGAAAAAACCAGCTTTCTAATCACACTTTTGTTATTGCTAAAAGAAATATGCACCATCTCAGAGCATCTTCTCTTACTGATTAATCGATTAAGTGATAAATTTCAGTGAACCGTGAGCTGAGGCGGTTCGCTCATTCACTCACCGACATAGGTTGTCATTCTTCGTCCCGAGAACGGCTGCAGGTCGGCGTAACTCTTTGGCTTGCCTTCGTAATTTATCCACAGCGGCCGGACAACACGGCTGGTGCGATTACAGAAGACAACATTAACGGGAATCCCGCTGTTCAGAGAGCGAACCGGGGGAAGAGATTCCTCTCCCTCCTGAGGCATTAGTCCTGAACACCGACTCCAAAGTGCAGCAAGATGGCTAACAAGAGAGGAGCTAACTCAAACAGGCCCCTTTCTTTCGAAGTAAAACCAACAATTAAACGACAACTATTCTTTTTGCAGTTTAGTTTGTTAGTTAAACTTAAAACGCAACTAAGTTCAGAAAAATCGCAAAGAAAACCCGCATCTAGCTCCTTTAGCTCCACTATGTTGTTTATTTTTCCTTTTCCGGAAGAGACGCAGTACTACACAGTGTTCTGATTGGTTAGAAAGCCATGTACGACATCACGCTATCAAAACGTGTCTCTCGTGCGTGCTGTGCGTCGTGCAGAGAAAGAACCACAACAATGCTATGGCTGTCCGCTTCTGAAGCTTCGATACAATGTTTCAAACGCCAAACAGCGGCCCTGACACCTTATCTCAGCTGGAAACGATAAATATTTTGTAAGCATTTTTAGTGCACTTTTGCTGTTGAGCGAGAACATGGAGTCATCCCGGAAGAGAGGTCGTTCTGACATGTGGGCACACTTTAAACTGATTGCTCCTGATAAGGTAGGTGTGCTGTCCTAGCTCTTTTATTAGTAATACAGCAATAGGAACAGCTTCCCATTGAGAAAACCATTAAAGGGTGATTCCACCTAATTTTTCACGACCTTGAGCATCTTTGAACTGTTTTAGATAGTAACTGAAATATTTAAGACATTTTAAACCTGGTTTAAATCATTCTGCACTGATTACAGAATATCTAAAACCACGTATGTGATTTGTGAAACTTCAGTAAAGGGTGATTTCAGCGCTTTTTAGGCATCTGGACCACAGAGGAAATGCTCCTGCTCCATAACTACAACTAGACCCCTCCAAACTTCACCTGGATTATTCTGAACTAAAAGCAGAATATGTAAAACCGAACATGTGATTTGTTAAATCTTTATTTATTTATGAAACTTCAATAAAGAGCCATATAACTCTTCTTCTTCTATTATTTTTTGCATCCGGACCACACTAGAACAGCTGTTGCTGAACTGGAGAGCTCCATTAGTGACAGATGTGTGTTATCACACATCAGCTTTTTTGCACTGATATACTGTATTTTAAACAGTATATCTCTTTTGCAAAATAAACAACATATGTTATGTTTAAAAAATAGTCATCTTACTCATTTGCACACCTCTTGGATTGTGACAATATTTCTATTTCTGATAACTACACGGTATATTTTTGTTGTTATGTTGAACAGTAACATGTATTGATACTGTTGATAATCTCATATCTTTCATATATATATATATATATACACACTTTTTAAATATAAACACTTTTGGATGTTTTGCGTAAATCTACATATCTTGATTCTTCTGTTGCAATTGAATTTCCCCACTGTAGGACAATAAAAGGTATTTCTACTCTATTCTACTGATTATGTGCAGAAAAGTGAGATATTCTCTAGTGACATAGTTGTTTGGAGGTGATGCATGCCTTTGCGCATCACAGTAACTATGCTGGTTAAAACGGGTGCAGCAGTTACCATGCCTATCTGATTGCTGGCAAATTAAAATCAAAGCCTTTTTTATTGGTCACTGTGGTGACTTAGGTCTCAATGCTCCTGTTCTCAGATTTCTGCCTCCTCACTGAATAAATCACAGCATAAATCATGACTTTGTCCATTTAGCCGCTGTATTATGCACTGGCACCCAGGTAAAGCATTCGAAATGCATCTGCGTCTTGTTTACCTTATTTTTGAGTCATGCTCTCTTCTAATTTACCTCTGTGTTGATTGTAGTTAGCAGAAATTAAATTAAGTATTGTGAGCTACAAGCCTATTATTGATGTATTAGACTAGTATCACCACTACGGTACAACCTTTTAGACTCAAACGGCAATTTGATTTACAAATTGTGTCTCTGCAGGTCCAGTGCTCGTTGTGTTTAGGTGAGTTGAAGTATCATGGGAATACTTCATCCATGATTAGGCACTTCTCTACCCTGCATGGAGCCACAGTTAACCATGGGAACACAAACCAAGGTAGGGTGAATGTTTTAATTATTGTTAATAAACCACAGACCCGTTTTACATTTTTCTTTTATTCATGATCTTTTTATTTTTGTATGTCTTTATTTATCTAAGTAGATCAGAAGCCAGATGTAGACAAGGCTCTTGTGAAGATGCTGGTGAAAGACTCGCAGCCTTCTTCCATTGTGGACTCATTGCCTTTGCATGACAGTGGGGGTCAACCCAGGAAGAAAGGTCGCTCTGATATGTGGGAATACTTTAAACTGGTCAAGCCTGATAAGGTAGGTGTGCTGGCTCTTTGATAGTTAACATAGGCAGAGTGGGGTAGTAACTAATTACATTTACTCAGTTACATTTACTTGAGTAACTTTTTGGGAAAAAATATGTTTAGGAGTATTTTTAATATGCTGTACATTTTACTTTTACTTGAGTGATTTTATCATGAAGTGTCACTAGTTTTACTTGCGTAAAATGTCTGGATTCTCTACTAACTGTGAGTAACTTAATTGAATGAACAACAAGTTTGTTTTAACCAAAAAATTACCAGATTTAGACACATCTGTAAATTTTCTTAAAGTTTTATAGGTTTGAAGAAACTGATTTGGAAAAAAAGTTTTTTCTGATTTTCTTATTTTGTAATTACGTAATTTAAATGAATTATTTCCATTTTGATCTATAAAATACAAAAAATAACCTAACTTTATATTTTGGTCTGTCTGATGAGGTAATTTTTAAATATTAAATTAGTAACCTTTTATTACTGATCAGTTACTCAGTACTTGAGTAGCCTCATTACCAAATACTTTTTTACTCTTCAAGTAATTTCTTGAATGGCTACTTTTTTGCTTTTACTTGAGTGAAGATATGTTAGTGTTATTCTTACTTGAGTACAATTTTTACATACACAGTGGTAACTATCAGTGTAGTACAATATCTTTGGTCTATATTAGGTCTATGTTAAGGGGATATGTCATTATATTTAGAGACATAAAACCCATGAAATACCGAAAGTACAAAATATAAATTCTAACCAGTCTTTCAATTGCTTTGGAAAGAACCTATTTCAAATAATTTCTGACAAATAACTTTTAATACACACATAAAGGGAGTACCATAAATAAAATACTATTTGTGCTTCGTTATAAAAAACACAAAGGGAGTGCCATAAATAAAATATGATTTGTCCTTACCATTTGTGCTTATAAATAGTTTTTAACTGGAACATGACAAATAGATATGTCTTTAGTTATTGAGTAAGCAGAAAAAGGATAAACTTTGACGTTTTGCAATAAAAAATATCAATGCAAATAACACGTGTGAGCTCTGAGGAGCTCCAATAACACTGTTACTGGAGGACGCACTATCTGCCCCAACATTACAGCCGTTCTGAAACTAGCCACAAATGTGCTTGAGTTGTCCTTGGGTCAGTGTTTGTCAATTCCAGTCCTCAGGGAATGAGGACCGGAATTGTCTTGTGGAGTGATTGTGTCATGCATTGATACCCAGTTTGTATGAACCCATCAGGTTATAACTTTTGAGATTTAAAGTGCCTTTTTACATGCAGGTCCAGTGTTTGGTGTGTTCAGCTGAGTTGAAATATCACGGAAGTACGTCCTCCATGATTAGGCATTACACTGCGAAGCATGGAGCTGTGGTTAACCAGGGGAAGGCAAATAAAGGTAGCATAAATCTCTCATACTTTTATCATCGTTGACCAAAAAATAAACAGATACACAATGTGCTTCTGCTTCACATTGTTATGGCTTTTCCTTTTTATCTGCTTGTCTTCTTTTTTGTGTCTTAGGGGACCGGAAGCGAGAGCTAGATGAGGCTCTTGTGAACATGCTAGTGAAGGACTCGCAGCCTTTTTCCATTGTTGATGACTGTGGTTTCAAGGAGTTTGTGGCATTGCTTGACCCCACATATACTCTTCCATCCAAACAGACTCTGAAGGACATGGTGATACAGAGATATGAGGGCCAGATGTCCAAGATCAAAGCTCACATAGAAGATGGAGACTCTGATCTTGACTGCTGATATATGGACCGCCGTCAATATGTTATGTGGATGATAAATCCAAGCGTCCCACAATGCTGTTGGGAGTGGCGTATTTGCCTGAAGCACTTACTGGTGATAGGATCGGTGCTGCCACAAGATCTCTCATGAAAGAATGAGGTATTGAAGGAAAGGTGACCTTATTAATATGGTTGCCTGTTAGAAGTTTAAATCTGAGATGTACACTTAGCTTTGTCCTTTCGTTAGTTTTAGTGGTGAGGAACTCTCTTGATGCATTTGATCTGGGGGGCTTTGCACAAGAGCACAAAAGCCAGTCACATTCTTTCAAACCAGCTCAACAGGAAAAGATAAGCTCAAAGAAGCGTAGCAGTCGATAAATTTTGAGGCGATAAAGGTTTTTTTAGAGGTGGAAAAAGGCTAGGACCGAGAGAGGCAGCCGGTGGGGGACAGCTTTTGTTGAGCTGAAAACAGACTCTGGACAGACTTAGCTGTCCAAAGTGAAGAAGGTTTCATGGCTAAAGAGTTTCCCAATTACAAAAATGTTGTATGTGATACTTGTAGGAAGCACTTGGGAAAAAAATAAATTACAATGCAGCTGAACTTTAGAAATTATTGTTTTCTAAAATGTGTTTGTGTGTTTTTGTTGAGCAGCAGTCATCAATGTGAGACAGTACTAGAGACATTTCTTGTTGTCTTGTTGAGCAGCAGTCTGAAACATTTAACTAACCTCATATAACCTCATGCCAACCAAGATGAATGGAATATGTTTATTTTGGAGATTAGCAAAATAACAGAATTTATTTCCTGTTATTTTATTTTAAAAATCCAATTTTACAGGATTTCTACTCGGTTTTCAAAAGAGATACTTCTGGAGAAGTATTAAATTGGCTTCTCTCATTTTCCATATTTGGAAAAGTATGGTAATTCTTTATTAAGGAATTGTATTAAGTTTTCAGATTTTTTTTTCCTTATTCCAATTTTGAACTGACAAAGTCTAATAATCCTGTACAAATACTATTGTTACCACATCAGTTTACTAATTTCATATGCTTTATCTTAGATTTGCCAACTCTCAGATTAGTTTGAACATTTTACCCATCAATATTTGATTTTTGACTTACTGATTGTGTATAAGAACTTAAAACTTTAAGAAGTGTTAGGTTGAACTGTCCCATTTGATCAAAAATACAAAACAAGCACTGAAACTGATATATTTAGCAGACATATTCGCTCCCTCATTGTGGCATTTAGCAAATCTACATGTTGAGTTTGTTGTCATGGAAACAGTTCCATGTATATCAGTCTGTAATCTGTCTATGTTATCTATCATCTGCTGACCTAATAACCAAACCTTCAGCAATGGTTGTGAGCTCCACCCAGTTTGATCTCCAGTATAAAATCAGGGGGCGCAGCACAAGAGACCAAAACAAGTTCAACTTCTGCAGCGTTTTACCTCCGGCTAAATACTGGTGGGAAAAAATATGACTTCTTTATAGCCGAAAAAGCTGAAGTCTGATCAAGGCTTTGCAGGGAGAAGATTGCAAACTTTATATGCTGGATTTTTCTTTTAATTAAATAGATTTTTTTTATGCATATACTATTTCTATTCCAGACGCTTTGTGTCCGAGTTTAAAGTTAAAATGCCTCCGCTAAATGAGAGCGACTTTGCGGATGCGCACGACATCCCGCGGGACGAGAGTCTGGCCCGGGTGGAGATCGCGCTGCTCGGTGCGATCTTCGTGACCGCCACCATCCTCAACACCGCCCTGCTGCTGGTCCTCTGGCGGCAGCGCAAGCAGATGTCCAGGATGCGCGTCTTCGTCTTCCACCTGTGCCTGGCGGACCTGGTGGTCGCCTTTTTCCAGGTGTGCCCGCAGCTCATGTGGGACATCACGGACCGGTTCGTGGGACCCGACCTGGTGTGCCGCCTGGTGAAGTACCTGCAGGTCCTGGGCATGTTTTCCTCCACCTATATGATCGTGGTGATGACGGTGGACAGACACCAAGCCATCTGCAACCCGATGGTGAAGTTTCAGCGGGCGCGCTCAAGACTGAACGTTCCCGTGTGCGTGGCGTGGGGGGTTTCTCTCGTGGGCAGCTTGCCGCAGGTTTTTATCTTCTCCCAAGTGGAGGTCGCACCCGGTGTGTTTGACTGCTGGGCGGAATTCATCCAGCCTTGGGGGCTCCAGACCTACATCACCTGGACCACTCTGGTCATTTTCATCCTGCCGGTTTCCACGGTGGTAGTTTGCCAGGTGCGCATCTGCCGAGCCATTCAGACCAACCTGTCCAGAAAGACTCACAGGCAGGGAGTGAGCGTCGGGGCGCCGCTGCCAGCAAGAGCCAGCGGAGTGGCTGGGATGTCCAAAGCCAGGGTGAAGACGCTGAAGATGACCGTGGTCATTGTGTTGGTGTACATCATCTGCTGGGCTCCCTTCTTTACCGTCCAGCTGTGGTCCGCCTGGGACGCAAATGCGCCTACAGAGAGTAAGTTACTGCAAAAAGACCACCACTTTTTTCCTTACAAACAACAATTTATAAGGAAGCTCTCTGCTAAGGAATGGGAAAGTTGAATGGGGCCCAAGCGAAATTTGATTTGGGCCACCAATTCTCCACCTAATCTAATAGGGGGAGAGTTGAATTGAATTGACTGAGAAAGCTTAACAAATAAAATGACTTCATGTTTCGTTGCAACAAAGAACTATATAACAATAAATTAGATTCTTAAGTAAACATATAGGCTTTTAACATATAACAAACAATTTATACATTCATTTTTACATTAAATTATACTGTTACTTATGTTTATTTAACTTATTGCACACTGAATTGCAACACTGTTATCTGGTCATAAAACTTACTCATTATTTGTAAGAGAATAAACTCCAGAGTCCTGTATTTCAATGAAGTCTTAATAAAGCAGGGATGTTTATATATTGTTTAGTTCACAGCTACATTATTAATAATCCATCCAGAAAACAAACAAAAAGCATAAACAGATCTGAGGAACATATTTATGCATTAACTGGACAAGATAGTTCACATTGCCCAGTAAAGGTTCTGTGTTCCTGTAACCTTTTTACATGCAGACATCAGTCATAACTTTTGCATGGATATAGCAAGCACAATTTTATCAGCTGGGACTGATTTCACTTGTATATTTTAAGAAGTGTTACTCAGCTGCAAGTTTAATATATTCTGTTTTTGTACTTAATTTACCCAATTGCTTTGCTGTTGATAAAATGGAAAGATAAATAATTTTACCTGTGCAACTATTAGTTGTTTTTGTTGTTGTTGTTTTTTTAAATTGAACATGAAATACCATTACAAATTTTGAATCATTATAAATTCTTTACACTTTTCTTTAAATTTAATTATGAATGTAAAATTTTGGCATCTACTTTCTGTGCTAGAGGTCATGCATTCTCTGGGGCCCGGCAGGCCCGCGAGCTTTAAGCCGCAGCTTAATTTGTTTTTTGAGTAAATTAATACAGGAAGCTACAACGCTTTTACATTTTCATAAGATTTCAGTGCAAACACATTAAATGTTTTTAGTTCTGTTCCTCCAGCTGCGATTTTCACCATCCTGATGCTGCTGGCCAGCCTGAACAGCTGTGCCAATCCCTGCATCTACCTCCTGTTCTGCGGCGAGTTCCCCAAGAGGCTGGTGAAACTCCTGCGTCCACCGCCGCTCTCTGCCGGTAAGGATCCGGTGCATGAGGACGTGACGCTTGTCAGCACTTTGTATGCGAGCTTTAAAAATGCCTCAGAGTCAAAAGGATTGTAACGCCGTGTCATAAAGCGGGATAGGAGGGGGGAACATGGAGACCTGCGTGCTGAGAAGAGCTTACTCTGAGCTCTCTTTGTGTTTGACAGAGAGATGAAGACAAAATATGATTTATCTGTTGATGTTTCTAACGTTATTGCTTGTTTCTGAAGCAATCATCAGGAGAGCAAATCAGGGATGGATGGCCGTAAATGAGATGTGGACAGAGTCTCCTTCGGATGTTGGTCTGAAAGGTGATTTTACTTAAATGGAGCATTTTCAACTGGATAAAGACTTTTTTTTATGTAACAGGATATTTATAAAGCCTGGAAGAGACTGGACTTTTGTGGGCTCTTATTTTTATTTTCAATGTTTTATTTTTTTATATACAAAGGTTTGTGGAAAGAAATAATACAGACACAACAAATTGTACCACAGATTGATACTCATTTGTTGGATCTGGGTTTCATTCTTCAATAATAAGCTGCTGTTAAAGCTAAAGAACAAAAGGCTTTGTATAAATGTACAAAAAGGTTTGATATTTTTGTTCTGAAAAAAGTGTTTATGTTTGTTGTGGTGAAGGAGAATTTTCTGACAAGGGAAGAATAAATCTATTTCTGTTACTTTCTTTCTAAGGTCGTATGAAATGATAATATTATAGGCATAAACTTGAAATGAATCCTGTTACATTGCCTTGCTAAAGTATTACTGCCCCACGAACAATCCCAACTTATTTTACAACCATGAACTTCAATGTATTTTGTTGGGATGTGTGACAGACCATAATAAATTATTATATAATTGTGAAATAGAATTGAATAAATTGTTTTCAAAATGCTTTATTAAATAAACTGAATGAAAACTGAGGTGGCAGCCTCATGGCGTGGGATGCTTTTCTTCAGCGGGAATCGGGAAGCTAGCCAGATTTGAATATTGTGTTTAAATTAAATGTTTAAAGGATCATACCAGCCATAGTTGGACCTTGTAGCTTTCTTTGTTAAACATCTGGAATTAGCGTATTATCTCCAGGTCTGCAGACTGATGGGGAATTTTAACACAAGTAGCGCAGCTTTCCAGCAGCAAGATGAGAAACGTTTGACTTGCACTTTATATACATACAAAGAACATGTTGGATTTATTTTCACTGCACCAGCTGAAAACAAGTTACGTTTCAATGCTGTTGTGTCTTTTTCTCTTCATGTGATAACAAAGGAATCTGAATGTAAATTTTCAAGGTAAATTTTAAAGTAAGGACGCAGAAAGTTTATCATTCTTCCTGACCAAGCTGCTTATTCATGTAAGGCGTTTCAAGTTTAAGAAATAATAGTGTCAGTATTAGCAGTTAGTACTCACCTGGAGATGTTTTATTTTCTCAAAACCCTGAGTGTGGGAAACACAATTAAAGTGTTAATATTAATAGGAGAAATAATTCAAACATTTCCCATTTTAGAAGAGGAGGATGAGAAGCCCTGTCTGTTTATTTAAGGAAAAGGGACTCTACAGTCGTGTGTCTTTACTCACTCACTTATTTATTTACCTTTTGAGAGAGCTACACCAGACTTTCCAGAAGAATGACATGAACATCGCATCATTTTGGGTTAATAAAACATTAATGACACTGGGGGTTTTTTCAGTGTAAAATTACAAGTTCAACTATTTTTAAGAACATGAGTTAGGTGCACATGTTTGATTTATATACATTTGTAGATAATCTGCAATTCGCACAAGATTAACTTACACGTACAGGATCACATATCCATCTAAGTCTCTGAACAAGTGGTGCTGAATGTTCTAGGACGTCTTAACTGGACAGGACCAATGCCTGCTAATGTCTGATAAGTGGTTATGGCTGACTGCATCTGGTACTTTTTCTTTAACAACATGAAAAGAGTTTGTTTGACAGCACTTGCAGGATTGGCCGGTACTCTGAATGCCAGCTGGGTCCAACAAACTGAGTGAAGATCAGGGGAGAGTTGCAGAACATATTGGGAGTTTTTTTTTTTTTTTTTTTGGAGCAATCTCTAAACAGTTTTAGATTCCATAATTATAGGTTCAAACATTATTAGAACTACTTGTTTCAAATGTTTTGCCACTTTGCCAAGGTCTTATAGATGACCCAAACTGTCACCTCCAGGAGAAGGCAAACTGGTTTGGATGTTCAAGAGATACCCAGCAACTTTGAAAGCTCAAGCCAGATAGGCGATCTAAATAAAAAGACATGCTGTAAAAAAAAAAACAACAACAACTATTAGAGACTACTAATGAGTTGCACAGTCAAAGACAAGAAGCTTGGACCAAAAACAGAACACGTGTTAGAATCAGAATACGTTTATTGGCCAAGATAGTGTGCACAAACAAGGAATCTGACTCCGGTTTTCAAGTACTACCAGCATATAGAAATAAGTATAAATGTATTTTAACTAGAGAGGAGATAAAATAAGAACCAAAGTACAAAATGTACATGTGTTTCTAGTAATTTTCATGAAGAAAAAAAAAATTGACGTGACACCGCAAAAATTCTTGTTTTGTTTGATAGTTGAGGACTTTCCTCATCAGGGAGACAACCTGGGGAAGAGATCCTCTGTGGGGGATGGTTTTTCCAAATAGTGCAGAAACCAAATTGAAGATAAAAGTTTAAAAAATTCATGTCCAGAATGTGTCTTATAATGGTCCAGTAAAAGTTCAGACTTAAATCCAGCTGAGAATCTGAGACAAAACGTGAAAATACCTCTTCACAGAGGCTCTCCATCCAGACTGACAGACCAACAGGTAATTAGCAAAGAGCTCTAATTGCAGAGAAAGGCTGTTCTAAGTATTGACTCAAGAGGCTTGAATAGAAAAGCACGCAACATTTTTCAGATTTTCCTTTGTTAAATAAAACGTAAACCATATTGTTTTTTTTTGCTTCTCAATAACACTTTCATGTTGTCGTTCGTACTCCTGACCGCTGGTTGGCGACAAAGCGCTGCATCTGATCTTCTAGAGAATAAGTGATGAAGTAATTTCCAACAGGAATTCGACATGTTTTTGTTTTTTTCCTGGTTTCTAAAACAACAACTGCCCATGTGGGCTTTACAGCTCCCTCTTCACACACTAGTTCCTCCATAAAAGCGCCCTGGTTGTCTGTTGTATCTGCTTATTGTTTGCACTTCCTTTTTTGTGGGTCCATTGGTGTTTTAGAGCCTCTTGAATGGCAGAAACCGCGGACTGTTTGGACCATGAACTGGGCCCGTTCCTGTTAGAAGAGGTGAGACTTTTAGCTCTATGGGTAAAGTGAGCATAGAGACCCGGCTGCAGGTGGTGAGCCTCAGCCAGCAGGGGCTTTCTCAGGCTAAGATCGCCCGGCAGACGGGGGTCTCCAAGAGCGCCATCCAGGCTCTGCTGCAGAAGCACCGGAAGACGGGTACCGTGGAGGACCAGAAGCGCAGCGGCCGACCGCGCAAGCTGAGCGGAGCCGACGAGCGGCACATAAAGCTCATCTGCCTGCAGAACAAGAAGATGTCCAGCAGCGACATCACCTCCGAGCTGGCGGTGACGAGCGGGACTCTGGTGGACCCGTCCACCGTCAGGAGGAGCCTGGCCAGGAATGGCCTGAGCAGGAGGCGAGGAGACAGAAGCAAAACCTGCCTGAGTGATGGCAGAGAGGGGGAGGATGATGATGATGAGGAGGACCACAAAGAAGACGGTGACAGCCTGGAGAAGGAGCTCTCTGCTAAGGATTCAGGAGCAGAAATAACAGACTCTGATAAGAGCATCAAGAAGGAGAGTCTGGACGCTTCAAGCTCAAGAGAAGAAGCGTAGCAGCCATTTTTGTAGGCTTTATCAGGCAATATTTGCTAAATAAAACAATTGTCAGCTGGTTATTGCAGCGGATGATGTATGACGGCGTATTAGGGTCATTGTAGAAAAAGTAAGTAACTTTCCGCAAAGAAACTTAGAAATTTTGAGACTAAACTCAGAAATTTGCTAGAAGGAAACTTGTTTGAGAATTAGGGTGCAAGCACCATCTCAATTTTTGGGGGGGTCGGGGTACGAAATTGTTTGAAAAGTCGAAAGATTTTTTTTTTTTCTACAAAATTTCTAAGAGTAATCAAAAATTTCTAGCAAATGTTCAGCTTTTCATACTCAAGAGATTTCCAGGTTTCCTTCTAGCAATTTGCTGAGATTAATCTCTAAATTTCTGAGCTTACATTTTATTTTCTATCTACAGTGGGCCTATTATGCCGTCATAGATGATGGGACCAGTCTGGACTTACAAAATGATAAACTGTTGGACGAGAAACCCAAACATGGCTCATAAATATCATTTAACCTCATATTTATAGACGGGATGTCAGTTTTTATGCCAAACAGTGTCAATCACTCTGCTACATGCACTAAACAGCGAACAAATTGTGAAGAAAAAACAATGAGTGCCTGGGGAAACCTGTTCAGATATTTTTCTTTGTTGACCCAAACAGGAAAGAATATTTCAGCAGGCTGAAGTGACCAAAAATAAAGTGAAACCAAAATGTGTTTACACAGTTGCTGTTTGAACATGTCACTTGTTCTGTGTTCTTGTTTGTCCAGAATTATTCATACTGCTGGTAGATTCAGATTTAATGTCATCTTGTAATTTACAGGCAGGTTTCTTCTGACTGGAAGGAGAAATATTAATATTTGGAGTTCTGACTTGAATCTGTGGAGATGAGAGATGGTTAGAGTGCCATTATTTATGAAAATTGAAATAATCTTGCTGACCCATCTTGTTTTCTTAGGTCTATATCGGGTGTAGAGGAATAAAATAGAGTGAAAGTCCATCCAACTATTCACAAATAACATCATCAAATGGATTCTGCCACCTGAAAGGTACTGGTCAGCTGAATGCTGCGTCCAAGCAATCTTTTGCGATTTTGCACATGTGGAAATTACCATTAAATCTGCGATTTGATACATTTTGCAGCTCTACCAGGAGTCCCGTAAGCTGCAAAGACTTGGAGCTCATTACAAATATGAGTGGTCAAAATATCAGTGGAAACATGCAAAAAGCTGGTCAGTAATTGAAAGAAGCTTCTTGTTGTTGCAAAGCCAATAGAGGTTTTCCCACCGACTCTTAAGAGAGTGCTATAAATCGTTTAATATGCGACATATGTGTTCAAATGTAAATAAACATGAATTATTTTTTCCAAACATTACACCCTTTGCACATTCATTTTATTATTTTATGTGTTGCTAGACTAACTTAAAGCTGTGCATAATTATAGTGTAAGCAATCTGATTCAGAATTCATAAAAATATTTTCCAAATAACAATCTGAATAGTGTGATGTACATTTGTTTTGATCCTGCCTCTGAGTCAACACTTCGTAGATCCGTGTTTCGCTGCAGTTACAGCTGCAAGCCGTTCCGAGTATGTCTCTACCAGCTTTGGACGCTCAGCCCAGTCAGCTGAGCCACAGTTGATCTGGCAACATATTCCTAATTGGACTCATGTCTGGACTTTAACTAGGCTACTTTAACCCACGATGGAAGATGAACCTCTGACCTAGCCCCAAGTTTTTTGGAGCCTCTGACTGGTTTTCTTCCAAATTTCCTTGTATTTTGATCCATTCATCTTCCTGTAAGCTTAGACCAGATTCCCTTCTTCCTCTAAGGAAGACTCTCCCCACAGCCTGATGCTGCCACTGCTGTTTCACAGTGAGGATGGTGTGTTCAGGGTGATGTCCAGGGCTAGTTTTCCTCTGCAAACAGCTGAAAAGTTTACTTTTGGTTTCATTTGACCGGAGCACCTTCTTTGTTTGCTGCATTGTCTAAGATGGAACTTACAGCTCTAACTCAGGTTTCTTTTTGCTCCTCTTTCACAAAGGGCCAGATTTTTGGACTGCATAGCGAAGAGTTATCCTACCGACATACTTTCCACCTGAGCTGTGATCTCTGGAGGTCCTCCAGGCTTTTTATTTTCCACTTCGTCTTCTTCTGCTGCTTCTCTGATTTGTGATCTCGTTATGCAGCCAGTTTAAGTGGACGGCTGTGTATTGGTATTGTCCGTGCTCTATCCATTTTCAAATGAGGGACTCTGCAGTTTTCTTGTAATATTGATTTATAAGCCATCCCTCCTTTAAACTTTTCCACAACTTTCTCCTGACCTCTCCCTACGGTGTTTTTCAGTATTCATGATGCGAGATTAGATCGCGTATGTCACATTAGATTTACTAATTAGGTGGCCTCTGGAGGCGGTCAGTGGCACTGGATGTATCTGAGTGAAAAATTATGAAAACAAAAGTATGGATCCCTTCTAAACACCCCAAAACGAAGGTGATATTTGTCGCTGTGAAGTGACAAATATTGAAAAGATCAAGAGGGATGAACATTCCTGAAAGGCACTGTGCTGTAGATTCAGTGAGCTGTTGTTTTTTTTGTTTTTTTGGAGTAATGTCTTTCATCAAACTTTGGCAGCACAAAGCAGCACTGTGAAGTCTGTATGTCCAAAAATAGCTCAGTAGTGTGAAGTTTCCCTGTTTAACCTTTAGGAGGTTTTGGTTGTCAATCAGTAGCACCTTCCATAGAATCAGACGATGTCCTGCTGTGATCATCTTTGCTGCAGGCACATTGTAATTGATAGTAATGAAGCCTAATAAGAACAAGCATCACTTAAGCGTGCAAACATGCAGCCCATGTGCCGTAACATGCCCAGCTGACATCCATGATGAATGAGCGTAGTGTGCATGGCTGCCACAGCTGTTCTCCACACTTGCTGTCTTGCTTGGTGTACATCACAGCCTGGATCTGCTTTGTTCTTACTCTGACTGGTGAGAATAAAAGCCACCACCAAACAAAAGAGGTCACACACGCTAATATTTCGTTATACTGACACACATTCGCTTCTGCAACATCTCAAGATTCATTTCCGTCCAGCGTTGTTGTGAAAGAACAACTCTTTCACAGTTTTATCCTGATGAATCTCGACATTGTTGGAATATGCCTGTGCCACCAAGGAAGAAAACATCCACTGATCTAATGACCTGGTAATTCAGTTTATTCAGCTCACCACAATCTTTTGGCAGGCATCAAGATGAACAGAAATAAGGGTTTAAAATATAAAACTATCTGCGTACTGAAGGTAAATAACGCCTGAGTTTCATTTTTGGAATTGATTTCCTGTCATAAATTAATTCCTCAATGATATTCTAACTATTTAATATATGTGTGGTGCTATAACTGTACACATTACTATCAGAAACCTGACAAAAAGACATCAATGTCATAATCAATACAGCCGGTCCTTTTAGGCCAAATGCTAGCTCAAGTAAAAAGGAATAATTTAGGAGGTGCTGTTCCTCCTGGACATGAAAAAAAGACTCAGCAGCTGCTGCAGACACAAAGCAAAAAAAAAAACAAAAAATAAGATGAGTTGGTGAAATGTCATATAATGCATCTCTCAAAGTGGTACAAGAAATGTTTTTCTCCGAGGGTTGTCACATTAAAATCCTCAGAGAGGCTCCACATCTCTTCTCCCACACACAGAGACTCAATAGATGGCATCAAAGGAGCCTGCGGATAATTTGCGTCCAGATCAGGCATAAAATGCAAAAATCATGTAATGTGTAGACATGATGGCTCAGGAGCAAAGGCAACCTCTCTTTAGATTTGTTAGAATTAGAAAGGAGCTTCTAGCTTCTTCTTTAAAAGCACTACTCCTCTAATGTGTCCCACCTTTATAAAACCACAGAGATACAGAACCATCAGGTCTGTGTCTCTGTGGTGTGAGCCTGAACACTCTGGACAGAAACATGAAAAGCAGCACAAGGTCTCCGTTTGTGTCCATTTTTAGCCACTGGTGCAATAAATGACCTGGAAAAACAAGCAAAGGCCTTTTCTGGCAACTGATCTCTTAGTAAAACCTCCTGTTTTTAGATTAACAGGAATGAAAATTAGACCAATAACTGGACGCAAAGTCTGCAAAGTAACAGGATATAGCACCTTGCAAAATTCTTGAAAACCCACATTTTAAAGTGTTTTGTTGGGATTTTGCTTGATGGACAAACAGTGGTGCATAATTGTGAATTAGGAGGAAAATATTACATAGTTTTCAAGTTTATGACTTTTTTTTAATGACTTCTTTTAGCATCTTGTAGTCTGCTTTCAGCGTGAGCTTCATTTGAATGACTCTTGTAAACTATTTTCTATAAAGTTAATGACTAATTTAAAAAAATATTTCAAAACATGTTTAAATCCATTACCAGACTTACAAGGTGCTACAATCTTCTTTTAAATCTCACCAGACTCTCACTTCAACAGTCAGGAGAAAAACGAACTAAATGTCTGAGGACTAAACAGAGAAACCTTTTTCAAAATGTTGAATTATGACATTGTCTGCATATACGGCTTACATGACATACCTGAGAGTAATTTTAGCCAGGTTAAGAGGAAATGATTGTTTTACAAGTGTGAATTAAAGGTCGAATCAAGAGTTTTTAATATAAGTTAACCTGAAAAAATATATTGGTCAGTCGTTCCATTAAATTTTAAGGGACCTGCTTTACAAATCAAGAATTTTCAGCTGTGAATTAGTTTTTTGTCTTACCCGTTTTCTTACCACGAAATAAAAACACTTTACTGAGGATCCTAAGTAAATTAGTCCTGCTATATTCCTAAGCGCAGTACAAACTTTGACCCAGTTTAGTATGAATACTGAAAACAAGAGGAAAGAGAGCCAACTTGGACTAAAGCAAAATCAAACATCCAGCTGATCTAAACCTTACCAAAAAGTAAAAATGAAATGTTGAAACTTTTCGAAACCTCAGTATCCAGCAAACATCCTCACACACGCTGTGGGCTTCTCGTTTTATTGTTCCAGTCAGATGAATGAGACAAAACATGCAAACTAAAGTTGAATTGTTTATAGTTGAATGATTATGACTAAACCAGTGCTGCAAATAATAATCTTCCTCAGCAAATTAGTGAAGGAAAAAAAAGAAGCTTTCATTGAAAAAATGTCAACCATAAACAAAGAAAAAAAAAAAAACATATTTGCTAAGTTTTTATATGATCTCTCACTGTGCTCGACTGCTTTGTTTTAGTAGTGAAATGATAAAATTCCAACAATTTTCAAAAACACAAAAAGAGGATTGGGAAATAAAGGATAATCTACAAATCAGTAGAATAACAGTCATATAATACAACTAACGTGTTTACACAGAGAAAGACCCAGAAGTTCGCTGCAAAAACTGATGGAAAACAAACGTGAGAGAACCTAGAAACTATGAAACAATAAGCCGTGAATCTTATCGCCGGGTTGCTGTTTATGAGCTCGTGTTCAGGACCGGTTCACAGATTTTCCAAAGCAACAAAAGGAACGTCGAGCTGTTAGAATAGGCACCGAATTTTTAACATGCCACACGTCATGAACAAAATTAATGGATAAGGGCGAACGCTTCGTCTTAATTAGCTCTGACCTTTATAAACAGTCCGCCTTGAGGCACTGATACATATCTGACGTTCACTTGTGCACCAGAGATAACGGCCGCCTCCTGACGCGTACCACCAGACGAGACAAACAGCCTCTGATGAATGCAAATCCAGCAGATTTGATCAAGTATTTTACACATTATCATCATCATCATCATCTCTGATATTACACTTCGGTTTTTGTTTGGATAAACAAGAAAACATGGCTGTGATAATTACCTGCACGGTTCCTCCACACATCAGCAAGAACGTTAAATTAATCCTGGAAAAAAAAAAGAAAAAAACTCTAGCGTACAAAAATACATCAGCTCTAACATTTCAAAAATAGTCTGTTATCACAGATCTATACGTACATGAATGCTTCTTAATAAATTTGAATATCTTTGAAAATGTAGTTTATTTCATATAATCGAATTCAGAAGGTGGAACTCCTTTTCATTAAACTAATATATTTAAAGTGTTTATTTCTTTTCATTTCGATGGTTGTGGCTTTCAGTTTAAAAAAAACAATCAGAAAATGTAAATATTACATACAGTCAAGGGAAAAAAAACAATCTAGAAACAGATATGTTATGGTCACATTATAGATTTCCACAATCATAAAGAATAAAAAAACCAAAGTATCTGACTGATCATATTGCAATGTAGCCGAGCCTCTTAATGGAAAGTTAGGTGGAAGGAAAAACTGTGAAAAGAGTGCACAAATCAACTGGGATAACTTCAGTATTGAAAGGATTGTGAACAGTTTGTGGGAAATCGTGAAGAGGCATCTGGAACTTACTCTTTGTGCTGAACCATAGGCAACATCAGAAGTGTCTTATCTGCTCTAAAAAAAGGATACGTGTAACCAAGTCATTACTCTTCCCCCAGCCAACCCGAGCCTCCTGAAGACCCAGGACCTCCATATTATGGTGCACTAATTCAGTAATTCATACAAAAAGAGCCCTGACTTTTCAGTGCAGTGACATTTCTGCATTAAAAATCCATTTCCACCTAACTTTAATTTTCTGAGGAACTGAATGTTGTAATAGCTGTAAATTAAATCCATCAACATTTACAGAAATAAACACTTGAAATATAACCCAGTGCGTAATGAATAATAAGTGAATTACTGAAACAGATTGACTGTTCAAATATATTCTAATTTACTGAGCTTCGCTGCTTTATGACAGATAAAATATCTCAGACAAACAGCTGAAATTACAACAAGTTCACTAAACAAAGTGGCTGCTATCGCGGTGTCAGCTGCATGCAGGTGAGACTCTGCCCTGCAGGAAGAGAACAGTAGAGATCGTAAAGCATGAAGTGACCGTTTTGTGTTTATTTGTGTGTGTATGTGTGTGAGCCTTCAGCCATTTGCTTTGTACAGAGAGAAAACAGCTTGATGTGCAGCTGCTGCATGCAGGGATGTTGAACAAGTTCCCAGTCTGTTCAGGCAGTCGCTCTTCATCTCCTTCTCATTACTCCATCCATCCTCCTGAAATCGACCCTGAAAAGTGCCGTTCAATGACCCCCTCTTCTATTGCGATGGATTTTCTGCCACATGTTGCAGCTGTTACGATGCACTGATGACTATTAAGTTAGAAAGTATTTGCAGTTTGACACTGACAGCAGAGCGGGTCGTAGGGAGGCGATTTGCGAAGAGGAGGAACGGATGGTCTGAAGTCACAGGCAGAAGAGGCGAGAACCTTTGTCGCCGTCCTCGTCCTCCCCCTCCGGGATGCGGGGCAGCATGGCCGAGCGGGTCAAACCCCAAAAGCGAGGCGGAGACAAGTCCTTCTTGGTGGCCGTGAACTTCCAGCCCATGTGAGAGCCGCAGGTCCGGCACTGAGCGATGGTCCAGGCGTACCTGAGAGGAAAGAGAAATTAGAGAAATTCTGTTATTGTTTTTCCATCTTTATCCAGTCCTGGAATCCAGCATTAAACATGAAGTATCAGATTGTCTTAGTGGTCAATAGGAAAACACACCTGCGAAGCTAAAAGTTGCTAAAAAAAATGCCTTTAAAGGTATTATGTATAAATAACGAGATCACCTTATCAGCCCAGTTCTGAGGTCCTTACACTGGCTACTTATTGCTGAAAGAATAGAGTTTATAATCTCCCTAACAAAACATTTACTAGTAAAAGTCTGGACTACATCTCTGATCTTCTTCAATGATATAATCCACTAAGACCTTTAAGATAATCTGAATCAAATCTACTAACCACTTAAAGAGCTAAAACCAAACACAAAGCAGAATCAGTTTTTACGCACCAAACATTTGGAAGAAGCTTCCTGTACGCTGCATTAATGCTCCCAACAAGGCTAAAAATATTTTTATTTGATGTTGCATATGCTTAACCTAGTTTTTTTTTTTTTTACTTTATTTTAAAACCTGTGTAATCTAAATATGTTTCCATTTGTTTTAGCTTAATGTATGTTGATGTTAACTTCAACACATAAGCACTTTTAGTTGCCTTTGCTCAAAAGGTGCTACAGAGATAAGGTTACAATGCCTTAATAAGAACATAATTTCACAAGAAAGTTTTTCTTAACTCTAATCCCACTGACTGAATTCGCCTCAAGAGGCTCCGTCCAAAGAGCTCTTCGTTTTTGGACATATTTACTGAGTTTCTGTTCGGTCACGTACACCTTTCTTTTAGTTTTACACACCACTAAAGGAGAGCAAGTGTTATTTTGACTCCTCAAAGTCTCAGTCAGGATGTTTTGGTCTTAAGCTCATTACAAAAGATATGTGCAGCTCTGCATGAATAAATCCCAGTCCAGAATCTAAATCATTGAGTCTAATTCATTTAACTTTAAAAGTACACTCAGCAGAGTTCATCTAGAGTGAAAATGAATTATTCAATAATTCAATCACACTAGCAAAAGGACAAAATCAAAGTCTCCATGTCTTGTAATTCCCAAACTCCCTACTGAGACCTGCTCAAAAAATGCACCAAATTCTGAACAGACCAACACAGACTGAGTGAAATGCAGATCATCTAAAAGAAATGGTGAAGAAAAAAAGAGCAACAGTGACTCTGCACTGCTGCCTTTACACAGACAAGGCAGGGTTGTTATATTTTTAAAGTAAATCAATGCTTTTGGTCTCAAAAACATTTTGTTCCTCTGCAGCAGTACATTTTATCCATTTAGAAATACACCTCCATGAAGGTTTTACAGTTTGTGCAGCGCCTCGACCTTCCCAAGAGCTGAAGCTCCATCTTTGTGTTGATAACTATTGTGTTTGTCGCAGAAGATCCTGTTTAAATAAAAACAAATGTTTAAGGTCAGAGGTCAACTGAACACAGTGAGAGTTACCCTGGAAACCAGCTGTGCAGTGTGGAGGGCCTGCCGACCAGGTTCAGGTTGTTGGCTTTGTAGACAGTCAGCGTTTCATGAACGTAACCGTGAGGGTTGACGTATGCCGCCATGGGGCCGTACAAAGACAAGCTGGTGGAGGAGAAACAGGCAACAAGTCATTAGCTGAGAAACTCACTGAAGACTTAAAATATAATTAAATTAAAATATAAGCGTTAATTCTGCTGTGTCTGAGTGCGGCAGATTGCTCAGATTGCATGGCTATGTACGGCTAACAATCACAAAGAACTGCTTTCAGTCACATTTTGTGAACTATAATGGATTCAAACTTAAACTGGGCTTTTGTTTTTGAGTCCAAACCTGATCTTAGCCACCGAGTTCACTGAGCTCAGGGAGAGTAGTGACAGTAGCGAAGTAACGGTGAAGAAAATGTGGGTTAATACCAACAGGCTAATAAAAATCACATTATCATGTTTTCACAAATTTTAAATCAAACCTTAAAATTAACTTTTTACTTAAGTAAATCTAAAATTCAGCAGCAGCCTTAGCTTTTGTTAACAAAATCCTAACTATAAAATTTGTTGTGTTTATTCAAAAATAAATCAATAAAACTAGAAACATTTTTCAATGCTGTAAATATATAATTTCAGATACTTTGATGCGACTCTTTGGATCAAATATGAGACAATCGAGCTTTTTCTTTTTTTTTCTTTCAAAAACATCACTGGTGTCAAGATTTTCCAAGACGTAATTACGTCATATGTAATTATGTTTTTTTTAGACCCCTAATTGAAAATGCATTAGCAGGATACAGTTATTATTTCTGAATGCATCACAGATCTCACAGCACACATAATCACTGGTTAACTCTGATAATCTTGTTGACTAAACCACACTTTTGTCTGGAAAAATATCCATCGTGGCTCTGGACAATTTCCCGTGTCTTTAGTGTCTTTGTGTGTTGCTGCTGAACAAAGAGGTGACCCAAAACACATCACAGGCGGCTGGAAAATGACATTAAATAACAGAGACTGTCGGTGTGGAGGTGCCATGTTTACTCATGATGTAACTCTGAATCTATACAACTTCCAGGCAAACGAGTCTCAACCACAATGTGTTTGTAATGGCAGTGATTACAGAGGAAAAAGGTTTGCTTTATTCTGCTTTTATATAAAATAAAACAGCCAACTTTTTGTGTGAATAAATGTACAAATTGAAGTACATTTGCACATTTTAAGAGTCTTGTGAGATTAAACTTTTGCACATTTTGTAAAACAACAAACCATAAAACAATTTTTAAGTGATATATTGATAACAGCTTAATAATACAAGTCTTGGTCTTTGGTTTCAACTGTATATATTTCATTCAAAGCACTAGAACAGTTTCATTTAGTATCTTATTTTAGCCTCTTGACTCCTTTATGGACCTGGGGTTGCATTTCGGTCCTTATTTTTATGTATTTCTCAATCAGAAATCCATTAAAATTATAATTTTGATATTTAAATTGAAATAAGCCACAGCAAAATAAATCCTCACCTGAAGATCTCATTCTTTGTCGTAATTTCTGTGTCTTGACACTGCTTACAGCACAACGACGTACACTGAAGAGGAGACATAACACCAAATTAACAGGCAATATGCGTCAAATGTTACCTCTGATAAATATCAATCGATGACTCTGATGAACAAAGCTGTAAAATTTATCTTAAACCTCCAGGCTTCAACAAGAGAAACTCAGGTGAAAGCAAGTTTAAAAAAAAACCTGAACACATTTACCTTACAAGTAAACAGAGCTGCCCTCTATTTAGAATATGACGGAAGGGTTACTTTCCTTTTTTTTTACTTTAAATTATTTGTCTTTTATCAACTTGGTATAAAAGACAACAAAAACTGTGTCCTTGTACAACAGCTTAATGCTAATAATATCAACAATTTGTTTAAAAAAAAAAAAAGGATATGACCCTATTGGTGTTTTATCAAGTCTATTTGTACTTAGAATCATCACTTGATCAGGACAGGAATGTGTAAATGTGGAGGCGACTGAGTTGATGAGAAGTAACTTTCCAAACAAAATGTTCTGCACAGAGCTGATAAATGACTGAAATGAATCATGCAGAACATTTGAATGTTTGTACCAACATGGAGGAACTTATAGACATTCCTGTCCTAACTCGCCCTGACACATATACAGGGTTTAAACATACAGGATAACCAGAATGACAAAGACCAGACTGCCTTGTAATGTGTAACATAGTCACGTGAAGAAAGGCTGGAGTGACTTATTCAGAAAAAAGCTTCTTCAACAGTGTGTTCACCTTTCACCCCAAACACAAAAAGCATCCCTCTGCCATATTTTCCAGCTGTTAAAATCAAATCAACCAACATTTACTTTTGTTTCATAGTAAATCAACTCTGGAATGAATCTTTGCAGCAACAAATTGTCTGCCAGCTGAATCCAGCCCTGGAACTGGATCCCATCACTGCTGATGTCACAGCAGAGGGACACTGTGACCTTTGCTTACCCGGTCCATGATGTCCAGCTCGCAGCGGAGTCTCTGGATGGCGCTGCCGATCTTGAGCAGCTGGAGTCGCAGAGCGTCGTCTATGGGGAGACAGGCAGCCACCCTGTAGGAGAAGTCTGACACAAACCAGACAGAAGCAGAGAAGATGGATGAAATAAACAGGAGAGAGCAAAACGAGCACAAACAAGAGCCAGACACGCACGGACGTGCATGATCGATGAGTGGTAAGCCGGAGAATGGCTGACCTACGGCGTTTGTTGGGAGTGAGTCATCCTTCAGGTTCTCGTCCCATTCGTGGAGCTGCTTCTTCACTCTGTTCATGAGCGACTCCTGCGAGGTTGAGCCACGGGAGCAAAGTTTTACATTCAGTTCTGTGAGATGCGCTTTAGTGAATAATGGGCCGTGTTGTATAAGTGGACTGCAGCACTCACAGAGTCGTAGAGAGAGTAGACCCAGGGAGGCCATGGAGTCAGGCTGGCACAGTGAAACTTCCTCTGTAAACAGAAACGAATCAACCACTGGAGAATTAAATTCATTCAAGTATTTTTATTTTTTTCAATTGTCAATATTTCGCAATGCTGTTGAACAGATGTTCAAAATTTCTTTTCCATGTAAAAAAAAATCTGAAAAGTGTGGTTTGCTTTTAGGGCTGGACAATAAGCAAATAACAACATGTATCACGATAGACATGTTAACAATAACAACAGATAATACGTCTGAAGGATGTTCATTAATTTCAATGAGCTCCGAGCCAGAACCGCACAGCATTCTGGGAAATGTAGGCAGAGGAAAGACTTTAGATGCTCAGCTGCTCCGGCTGGCTAGACAAAGTTAGTGGCATCAACTAACTCACTCACTCATTCTTTGGTTACCTAGCAACAACCTGCCCAGTAACTTGTGGTTACCTAGCAACAACTTGTTGAGTACACAGCAGGAGTTTAAGGTTTCACCACCGTGCCTCATAACTGCTTAAAAATAAAAAACAATGTGGAGTAAAAACTGTGGCTAAAACAGGAGAGTTCACATCACTTCTTCTCAAATATAAGATATCTGAAATTGCCAGTATTTCAGATATTTAAAAAAAACCCCGAATCAATAGTTATTGATATCAACTGATATCAACACTTATATCGCGACATGTTTTTCAGCTACATCATCCACTCCAAAGTGTTTTTCTGTTTAGTCCCCCTTTTCTCTGATACTGCTAAATAAAACTGAACTGCTTTCAGAAGTCCCCTAATTTATAAATAGTCAACATGTGTGTAAATCAACATTAGTATGAATAATACCAAGGTTGTAAGTAGGAGAGACTGTTATCCAAACTAAGACTCTTTCAGTCTGAAAGAAAAAAGTTGTGCATCTTCAGTTTTTAATTGAACTCTCCTGGTTCTGGTATGAAGTGAGGCACACATATTTATCTGTTCATGGAGAAGCGTCTGACCTGCTGGCTCAACCAGCGCTGGGCCTGTTTACAGCTCTGAGCTCTGAGTTTGGAGGAGGGGGACGTGTGGAGCCTCGAAAGGGGCGCCAGCTGCACAGCAGAGAGAGGGTCTGGAAGGATCCGTTCGGGCAGGATCTGCACTTTGGCCTGTCTGATTCTGAGACACAGAAGGAAGGTGATGAATCGCAGCACAAACATGTGATGTCTTGAGTAAATGTTAGGAAGTGTATGACAGGAAGTATGTAAAAAGTGAGAGCTGCTGCAACAAGAAAGCCAGCAAAGAGCAATAAAACTTATGTAACTGGTGCAAAAATAAATGTAATACAGATTAAACAAATGTTTCTTCTCAGGAGCAGAACTTAAAGCACAAGATGAAAAGGTTAATTTAAGTGAGCAATAGTTTAAGTGCTCTAATTTCTGGAGATATCGCTATAATAGGATCTCATAACAAGATTATGGCCAACAATTTATGTGTATTATATAATCGTAAGTAAAAAGATGGAGATGTGTCTTAATAAGAGCTTGCTTATATTGAAAGAAAATCTCACTGATTTCCTGGGCAGAGGAGGATGGTAGTTAAAATGATGTATTTCAGTGACGTAAGAAGCCTTAATTCAGAAACACTTCCTTGATTCATAAACAAACAACCCCTCATTACAAACTGGGACAACAGAAAATACGTTAATTACATAAAAAGTACAATATATTCATATTTTATCAACCAACTATGTGTTTATTTACCCGAGTTAAAAGGATTAAATATAAAGCCTTGAAAAAGGAAAATATGTTATTTAGACAAGATTAACGTCAACATATTGTATCTTCTTCATGATCTCCATTATGTCGTTCAAAGCAAACTAATAAATTACTGAAGAAAACCCAAAACCTTTTCACTAAATTTTGTCCAACTACAATCAACAGGAACACCAAATAATTTGGTTAAAGCTTGACCAAGTTGATCAAATCACATGAAAAGAGAGTAAATAAGATAATGTTAGCGTTACTTTCAGGAAGCTGCTCTGCATTAAATAAAATTTAAAAATCAGCAGTAGAAGAAAGACATGAGTTTATTGAAAACTGCATGGTGTGTGTCAAAAAATGAGGTTCCAAAGAAATTTTTCTCAAGGCCAAGTCAGGATTTAAGCCTCTTAATTACAGTCCAAGTCAAATTTGTGGAAGAACAAAAGAGACAGTGCTTTTATTTTGATAAGTCGTAAGTGTCGTTGTCACACAGTTAGCTGAACAGCAAGCTAATGAGATGCTGGAAGCCATTTAAATTTATGTTGTCCAGAAATTCCCCCAAGTTCAGATACTGTGTTCAGATGGAGAGACATCTGTGTGCTCAAAGAAGCCTTAACAACCCACGATCCATGAACAATAAGGGAAGTAAATTATCTGTCTCTTTTTACTGCAAAACATCCATAAATGCATATATTTATTAAAGTGTGTGCAAGTCTGTTTTTTAAGCAGTAAAACATTACTGCACTCTCTGCACTCCTACAGAATTTCCTCATGTTGGATTTAATATGTAGGGGTTAGACTGCCCTCTAGCTGTGAACTGCTAGAGTCAAATAAATCAAGATTCAGAAAAGTTTAAACTTATATTCTTTTCTTACTGAGGTAATAGTTTTAAGGTGCTTAATATTAAGTTTTCAAGGTGGATTTAGGGTTTCAGTGTCTGCTCAGGGACTTCTTAGCAAGAAATGGAACTGTCTCCCTTCTATCTAGTCTCAGTACTCTGATAACTCCTGTATGAACATTTACAACCTGTCCATGAATACACAAAGTAGATTCTGTTGTCTCTACTGAGCTGAGACATAAAAAGAAGTATTCAGTCCCAGACCTTTGCTTTCTCACTTCATGGGACCAAATAAACATACCCGTCTGCTTGAGTTCTGATCTCATGGACCTTAAATCTCTGCCTGCCAACAGCTTTCACTTTCACAGTTTCGATGCCGTACTCCTGCTCCTCTCGGTATGCATATATTTCAGCCGTTGTTCCAAACTCAGCCTCCGGCTCGCCCGCATCACTGCAAACACATGCAGAAGCTCTGAAGTACTGGTGATCCAGAACAACTTAAAAGATTACAGCAACATCGAGCTCCTCTGACTGAGAAGATAAAACATGGGTGATAGGAATTTAATATTTTTGTGTTGTACCTGTGCGCGAGCACGGCAAAGGTTCGGTCTTTCTGGATGACGCTGCGCATCATGCTGACCTCCTGCGGCCTGAAGAGCTGCAGGGGCAGCGTCTGACCCGGTACCAGCATCACGGCTGTGTGAGGCAGCACAGGGATGGTCTGGCAGCTGTCGTCATCATGCACCGTGCGGCCGTGAAACTCCTCCATGTCTGAACCCAGGTACTGTAATCAAAACAACAAAGGTATTGTTCAAAAACAAGACAACAGATGAATATAATGTAGGTGGAAAAGCAAAAACTAGCCAGTAGCAGATTAATATTTAGAAAGGCTTTTCTCATAATCAAGATTTGTATTCTTAGGACAGATGATTTAGAAAATACATTGCCTTTTAAAAGGTATGTTTACACCGTGAACATTTTTATACTGTCATGTCACAAGGAAAGTACAAAGAAACTCCAGAAATCACATAGGTGATTAGATAATAGAGTTCAAATGTGCATAATTTATTCTCAGTCCAAATCCAGCTGTTCAGTGAAGGTCTCAGGGGATTGTGAGAGAACATCAGTGAATATGGCCCCGCATGAGACGTAGTGGTGGCAACATCAAGCTTTGGGGATGATTTTCTTCAGCAAAAATTTTGTAAAATGGTTAAAGCAATGGATGGAACTAAACATCAGACAATCCTGAAATAAAACCAGTTAGAGGCTGTAAAAAATTAACTCAGAGGTGCAGGTTCACACTCCAGAAGGCTGAGTTGCTATAATTTTTTGCAAAGCAATAGTGGCATAAACAGGAAAAGAGCGGAAGAAAGGAATTAGTGAAATGTTGATTGTAGAAAGAAAGAAAGTTCATCCTGGACAAATAAAATGATTCCTTAAACGTAAAACTTTCCACAGATTTTCAGATATGTTATTTTGGATATTCAAAATCTCAATTCTGGGAAGCATTAATGCTGACTTCTTACTACTCATATAAATAGTCAGTGCAGAAAAGAACAGCGATTTGTTCACATTTTATGAAATGTTGTTATAACAGATTGCTCACAGCATGAGATGTGGGAAGACTGGGGTCAAAGGTGATGGTACTGGGTTTTTCCGCCTCGTCACTGTCTCGGTCCTCAGTCTCCATGTCATCTTCCTCCTCTTCTTCCTCATTGTCTGTCGCGGGACAAATTAGTGAAGACACAGAGAGAGACGGGTTAGTGCTCCTTCTGCATCCCAACACCACAGCCGCTAGAAACTCTCTACTGGACCCAAACGGGCTGCTTTACAAATGTCAACAAAGACAGAAAGCGAAAGCTCCCATATCAAAGATGGACCAGAGCGGCTTTGAAACCTGAGGAGTGGCCTTTGTCGCGGCTGTCTGCGCGGCTGTCAGGAGGAGGACACGGACTGTCCCCTGCTGACACCGTGAGACATGTCTCTGCTGCTGTCTGTTACCTGGTAACAGCTGCAGATGGTTCCCCATGTTGTTGTTAACGTTGTCTCCTCCGCCTCCCTCGTCAGCCATATCTCTGTGTTTACAAAGCCAGTTCTTCTTCTATGGTGTCTTCTCTGCGCTGGGTCCAGGTGAAGGCAAGAGCGCCACCTGGTGACCGTCCGGTTGGAGAAAAATGGAACATATTTCCTGTGAAATTTTTTTGAGCTTTGGGCTCCAAAAGTCAAAAAATATTCTGGAAAAAAAAAAAAAAATCAAGTAAAACAATAGGAAATTTCGGAGTTTAAAATTTGCTGTAGTGTGCTTCAGAAAACACTTTTGACCCACACCTGCAGATAATATGGCACCACAAAACTGACTGGAAAATTCACACTGGACCTCAAGCAGTATGGACTCTGTACATCTCTGGGACCTTCCTTTGTAAGTGAAACTCAAACCTTACTTTGAAAACAGGACCCTGGAGAGTCAACATATTTCTTAGCTCAAGTGTATTTTAACCCTATGGACGATTTCTCAAAGCATAGTTGCTCTTGATACATAGACTTCAATCAACTCAAAACAGGCTCCAATTGAATGGATTTTACTTGAAAATATTGTCAAGGTCACAGTCATTGCTGAACCTTTACACACTCAAAGTTTACTGTGTTTCTAGAAGGGAGGAGTCAATGCCTCTTATGAAATCCTAGTCGTATCAAATGATTGGCCTGACCCAAACAGACCATTTTAGAGGCTCAGGAAACATTTAAGAGTGGTGAAATGGTTTTACAATAAAATGGCAATATTTCACTTTGCAATAAATGTTTTTACTTCCTAGGCTAATTAGGAGATGTGCCTACACTATTTTTGACATCTCCAGTTTTGTCAAGCTTTCACACCCCCTCAAGAGGGCTAACTTAAGAGCCATGATTTCTTTGAGGCTAAATATTGACAGAATAAAAGAGGCTGAACTGTTTGGAAACTTAACAGTGTTCATTTATTGTTCAATACACCACATGACAGTTTGGAAAACAAGTTGTATTATGGTCCATGAACAACGCAGCTGCACTTCTGATATCCTTCCAGTATCTTTGCCTTCCTCCAGTTACGCATCCACAGCTTGGCCCGGTGGAAATAGTCCTCCGATGGAAAAATCAGGACTTGGCCACAATTTCAGTAGATGCTCCAAGCAATCCACTCCCTGGATGAATGGGTTTGAAGATCTGGAGAAGCTCAGATGATCACAGCTGGCAGGGATGAGGGCTTACTTTGACCTCTGCCTCATCTTTCTCCTTTTACGCTTCAGCCTGTTGGAAATAAAACGGCAGATTTGAGAAAATGTCCAGCTCACTCAAAATAAACTCATCGACTCAACGTGTTCTGCTCCCTCTGAATCTCAACTAGCTCTAATAGACCTCTAGCTTTATGAACAATAAAATTGCTCATAAAGCAAGATCTTTGGTGAAATCTACTTAGCTACTGTAAGGAAACTCTTCACTACTGAACACATTTTCTGCATGGCTCAACTAGTTCAGGGATCACCAATTGTCATGTTTCAATAATAGAAACTGTCTTAAGCAAGTAAAAATCTAAGTGGAAATGGGATTCAATATCAAACCAAAGTGACAAGAAACAAAACAGCAATATGTGAATGGGATGTAGGTGTATGAAATAGTCAATTTCCAAAAACAAAAATGTCCCATTAGTCTGTTCTGAATAGTCATGGTGAAAATTCAGCTCACTAAAATTAAATTTGCATTTAAATTATCAAATTGTCTTAGCACTTCAATATTTTTAATTTCCTAAAAATAATTTAAAATGAGTGACTAATACTCTTAATTTGCATTCAGTAAAGGTTGTACACAAAGTCCTAGCTGGGCTTTAAACTTGTTAGGTTTATGATTGCAAATGCTAATTATTTGCATTTCAGCACCCAAAAGCTTAGTCTTCATAGCAAAATTTACCTACAGTTTACTTTGATAAAACATTGATGCATAGAGTTTTTCAGGCTACAATATTCTCAACTGCTGTTTTTTGTTTTTATCCAAAAGCATAGACTAAAATTTTAGGCTGAATAAAAAAAATTTAAGCAATTGGTATCAATTCCATCCATCATGAGGTTTTGAACATTTCCTTAAAGTTTTAGACAAATCACTTAAAAAAAAAAGTAGAAATTATTCCATGGTGTGATCAATAGTGTTTTAGTCAACTTTCAATGTGCTTTGATGCATTTTGAGCAACTTTAGCTGCAGAATAAAAGATTTAAAATTTCCCGACTTGGTTAATTTTTAACCTACATGTGTTATTTTCATTTGAATTTTTAAATGCAATCTAAAATTAAATTTAGATAAAATAGACTGCACGTGCTTACCTTTAGTTACCACAGTAAGCTAACCCATAAAAATAAACCCTACGCCGATATATACTAAAATCACTGTAGGTGGCCTGCAGCGGGTGCTTACCTGCGCATACGCTTCTTCCTCCACTAAAAGAGAAGAGAACAAAATTTACGTCTGAAACATGTTACTTTAACAGCAGCTTGGAAATGAAGACAGTGTGCTTCTAACAAAATATTAAAAACTTAAAGTCTCACTATTGCAACACAGAAAAACAAAAACACATGGCATCAATGGAGTCACTGGTTTGCTTTCGCTAACGGAAGCACGCAAAGTAGCACAGCAGGCCTTCTTTCAAATAAATATCCGTAGGGTAGAATTACTTAGCTTTGAACCATTACAGGTATATAATTATCACACATTCAGCATAAATTAAGGTTAAATTATCCTGCTTGTCAATTGGGTATGAATAAGAAGCGAGGGAGGACGAGCTAGCATACAAGCTAGCAGCATAGCAAGGCGAGAAGAAACATACATCTAAAATACAGAAACTGAATTCCTTATCTTACCTTGGCTCTCATCGTGTGGAGATTTTTCTGTAAAAATGACACAAATAACTGGTTAGCAACTGCAGATGGTTTGTAAATATCAAAGATTAACTTGGATTTCGTTCGCGGTGAGATGATCCACATACCTCAAAGCGAGAAGAGCAACGGAAAGAGGATGTGACGACGAAGGACCGCGACTTTTATAAAGTTGTGACGTCACATCAGACTGGCGCAGGGCGCATAGGGAAATGTAGGGTGTGTCCAGCAAAATTCAGTGCCTACATCCTTCGGAGGCCGCATTTGAAGTGTGATTAGTCAAAAAGATACTACGAAGGCTCCTTTAAATGCGGCCCACAAAGTTCGTAATTCTTTTCCCCAGATTTGAAGGACGAATGGTGTATCCTTCGCTGCCCGTCGTATCCCAGGATTCATTGCGGGAGCGGGAAAGGAGAGTACATAGTTTTAGTATTAAGTATATAAAAATCTGTTATCAATGATAATAGGACTGCCTTTGATAACAAATTATTAACTGTACAGACAAAAAAATGAAGTAATAACTTCATAAGAAACATTCAAATTTTCCATTATTAACCCTGAGAAGAATAAATTTATTTCTTAGTCCTACCCTTTTAAAGAAAAAATAATAACCTAATATCTTTCTTTTCCATTCTCTCTAAAAGTAAAGCTAATTTATTACAAAATTGCTGAATGACTTTCTCTTGAAAATATTTTTTTTTCAAACGAAATTCAGCATTAGTAACAATTCATGACTCAGTTACTGAGGCAATATTCACTGTAATGCTATAAATACCATTTGGAATAATCTTCAAAACTGGATCTGGTATAAACATCCTAGTGATATGTTAAAATATACTCTTCAATAGGCAATTAAGAATATAAATCTAATTCTCCTGGTTACTTCAAGTATTGATTTTTAAAGACCTGTTTTCAGCATTTCACTCGGTGAAATAATTCTCTTCAAAAATGTAGTTAACTTGTAAAGATTTATCTCGTGTTTACTCTGTATTTTGATAATGTTCTTTATTTTCTCTTCAGTTGTACAAGTTGAATTGTTCTTTGTTGTAAAGTGTGCCTTTTTTGTTTTGAATCTTAATCTTTACAGGTTTAGATATGCTGTATATTTGAGAGAATCACATCCAGGTAGTGATTTTGTTTCTTTTACAAGCTTTTAGAAATTACCCGTTAACTTTAGCAAGTTTCACTTTAGATCATTTCTGCAAGCGAATGACTGGTGGCGAAGTTTATAAATTTTCTAGAGTATAACTGGTATAATACGTAGAAATCTTTTATAATACATTAAAATTAATATTTTCTCAATCTTACAAACTTTGTGTACAGACTCAAAGGGGGATTAAATTTGAAGTAAGAAATCGCCTGTTATTCAAACATTTTGTGTTGCAAAGTGCTGAAGTGTTCAGCATCATTTAATAATCTGTAAAAATATAATTTTTTATTATATAACCTGAGGGTGAACAAAAAACAAAGAAAACCAGATGTGTATGAAAACATTTTATTCCATTTTCATAGGTGTAAAGTTACTTGCCCAGTGGTTGAGCTTGAAAAAGCAGCATTGTGCTTTTCTCCCAACATTTTTCATTGTGGACAAATATGAACCAACACTTCTCTCAGACCTCAAAATGGAAACCGACATGAAATGATCGTACAGCTTCATCTCGACTGAAGACTCGTCTTCAGACAAGTTTTCCAAAACTTTTAACAGCTTTAGTCTCCATGATTCATAAGACTAAAGTGTGTTACAGGTGTAAATGGTAGAAAAGTTTTCAGTTTTTAAACTAGATCACAAGGTATAGATGTTTATTTTCACCATAAAAAGGGGAATGGCAGTAAATGTAGCAGATTGTTCCCTAAAGTCAGGTTTGTTTCCACTTCCTTTCTTTGTATACCTAAAATATTCTCTGTTCAACTTTTTAAAATCTAGGGATTAAAACATCGACGTTTCAAAGAAAAATATGGCCATGATAAAAATATAAATGTTTATTTTGATATTTAATCCTTTACTGCATAATATTGGCAAGGAAAATAATTCAGGTTGACTCCAGTTTTCGATGTTTTAAATGTGTTTGTAAACTAGAAACAAGTAGAGATGCATTAAAATTACATTGCTGCAAAAGCAACCAACATGAGCTTATTTTCTAACTAATAAATCAAAAGGAAATTCTATGCAGAGCTCAAAAACTTAAAGTCTTAAACATGTTTAAAACTCAGTTTGGTGATTTTCATACAAAAAGAAAAAGGCAAAACTGCATGAAAATAAAAAACACGTCTGATGCACATTTTGAGAAAAAAAAATGACATGCTCATTTTCCCTCCATTCCTTGACCAAGTTAGGGAGGAAAAGGAGACATTTCTCCAGTGATTTTATCAATTAATAAAGCAAAGGGTTAAGCCAAATATTGATCAAATGTAGGTATTTCTAAATAAACCTATCAGTTTAATTTGCTTGATTGGCAGAGAGCTCCGGAAAACTTGTCGTGTTTTGTCTCCCTTGTCTTTGGGGTCTTGCATGTGTGGAAAGGCAGTTTTGTTTATTCTGGTGCTTCTGTGTCCTCAGTCGGCTGTCCAGTTGCGTTTTCTGCCGTCTTTGACGCCTGGAGGACATGAAAGGGTTAAAGTTATATGGAAACTGACAAACTAGTTATCTGTCCTGTTCAGCTGAAAGTAGCAAAAAGCAACACGGTGCCAGAATTTACTGCACATCACTGCAGAAGTTACCTTCTTTTTCTTCTTCTTTTGTGTTTTACGGCTTGCAGAGCTCTGTAGTAAAGCCTTGAGAAGGGAGAAGAAATTCAGGATGCAAAATGTTGATTTTTGAGAAGTTAAACTTTTATAACTTATTTCAGACTCACCTTTAGCTCTGGATCCTGAACTTCGTGCTCCGACGTGTAGAGCTCCGGATCGAAGGGTCCATTTGTGATTCTATGAGGCCCGTTGGCCATCAGCAGCACTGTGAACTTGAACTGGGCAACAAACTCTCCTGGAGGGAAAAAACATAATAGTAGAGGTAGTAAAGATGTGTCTTAATAAATTCAAATATTGTTAAAATGGGAACTTATTTAAGTGATCTATGTCAGGAGGGCAAACATGTATAGGTTCTTTATACACTAAGTGATTCATGTCAGACATTTACTTGTATTAATATTGATTATAGCTTAGAGCTGAAGCAAAACCTCAACTTTAATTTCTCTGAAAATATGGACGTCAATCATGATCAATAAGCTATTTTTCTATGCAAAAATATAATGTTAAGAACTACACAATCATGGAGGAGACTGGCTGCTCATATTAATGGAAAGTTGAGTGGAGGGGAAAAAGTCTGGTAGAATAAGGCGCTGATGCAACAGAGATAACTTAAGAAAATCAGACCCACCAGACCAACAGTGAAGACAACTTGAAGGCGGCTATTAAAGCAGCCACAAGCCGATTAGTCTCCAAGTCACACTGCTGTGATCAAGTATTTCAAGCATTGAGTATTACTTTAGTTATTCTTTGGCTAACATTTCTGTACTGAAAATTGTATTTTCATTGGTCTTATGCATTAGTCTGATTTTCTGTGAAACAATGTTGGGTTGTCATTAGTTGTAAGATATAACAATTAAAATTAACAGATTACAACACTTAAAGTAATGTTTAATTCTGTGTGCTACTGATCTATGAAATGGACTTTGTGATTTTGTAATTTTCTGGGACGTAACTCTATACCTAACAGAAGGTAAGATACTCACCCTCCTTCTCATGCAGCACACTGAAGGGCTGCAGCAGCTCATGTTTGGCACACTCGACCACCCCAAGACGAGCTTTAGCCTCATCCTCAAAAGCCCTGATTAAAGAATCAATGGCGTTTATTAACCTGCTGCACATGTAGCACTTCAGATGGGAGGCGGCGGTAAAGGCGACATATTGCTTCCTAACCTTAGTGTGAAGGGCATGGCATCAAAGCGCCGCTCCACTTCGCTGAAGAACGTACGAGAAGTCTTCATTTTCAAGCCGTACTGTTTGCTGGGGTCCCGCTTATAGATGGTGGTCCTCAGACCTGAGTCTCTGGCCTGAAGATAAACCAGACATGGAGTTCAACTTTTCCTATTGGTTTTAATGTGAATTAGATAAAGTGGTAAATTAATGAGAATATTGGGTATGAATGGGTCCAGATGGAATATGTAAATGCTAAATGTTTTTATTTTTTATTTTTTATTGTCTTTCCAGGGATTAGACTGAAAGTAGCTTTGGCTAAATCTGATGTAATACATCTCTTGTTGAGAAAATTAACGTGTTTACATATTGTCACTGCGATAATAGTTAATAATAAAAAATTGTGACAGGCAATTTGACAGGCAAAATTGTGACAGGTGGCGTAGGGGATGGTGCGACCCACATTTGGAGGCCTTGAGTCCTCGACGCGGCCGTCACGGGTTCGACTCCCAGACCCGACGGCATTTGCCGCATGTCTTCCCCCCTCTCTTTACCCCCTTCCTGTCAGCCTACTGTCTAATAAGGGACACTAGAGCCCACAAAAAGCCCCCTGGTGGGGAAAAAATAAATAAATAAATTGTGACAGTGAGTAGGCCTGTCACAATAATCAATAAATCATTTAATCGCATGATAAATTAAAACAATCTCATTAATTTCTAATTTTGTGATTTATCGTTTTTCTCCATCTACCAAAAACTGAATGGTAAAAGTCTTCAGTCTGGAGTTCTGATCTCAAATACACCACTTTTTGAAGGATAATTTTGTTTCCTGAGACTTTATAATTAATTTATTAGTTGTTTCTGTTATTTTGTTTATTTATTTTAGATATTACCGTTATTTTACTGGTAAATTGTCTCAAAACCACAATATTATCATTTATCGTGATAACTTCTGGGACGATTAATAGTCTAGAAACATTAGTTATGGTGACAGGCCTAAAAGTGAGGAGCAGAGACGACTTACCTTCCCTTCTCCAGTGCTGACCAAAACATCGACAGCGTAAACTTCATGTACCTCAAACTCTGCCTTCTCGTGGTCCTTTCTGGAGAATATAATCAGAAAAGAAATATTTGAAGATCTTATCCGTTGCTATAATAATCTTTGTGAATGTTTTCAGAATAAACAACGACGACAGTACCTTTGCTGGTCTGTCGGGTTCTGAATGATTGTTTTCTCTCCGTCTATCACATGCTGCTTTAACTGATGAGACAGCATACCTTAAAACCACAAAATCAAAAGCAGTGAATAATGCTGAACATTGTGGAATGAAATATAGTGCCATGGAAACATCATCTGACAGGTTATGAATGCATAACCATTATCCCATTACATGACGACGCAGACACCCACCCTCAATAGGAGAGCATTTAAACGAATGTGCGATCTTGTTCCAGGCTTCTGTCACTTGAGTGTTCTGAGAAAGAAAAACGAAATCAGACATTTTCTAACAGAATCTGCATTTTATCTCCAAGATTTTTACATTTGAACCAGTCTCTGATCTATTCCATTAACTAATCAGCTCTGAATCGTTTAAAAAGCAAAGAGGAAGGCAGCAGAAAACCTGAGGTTAAGATGAAGAGGTACATAAACCTCATGTTTCACAGAACTCATTTTTTTAGCCACACGACTGTTTTACCTGGTTGCCGGGTTTAACGAGGCGTAGAGCTGCTTCTGCGCACTGATGAGCCGCTTTGATGACGTCAGCTTTCCGGCCTGTGATGGGGTTCTCCTGCAGCAATAGAACCGATCCGCAACGGTGAACAAGAGGATGTAGAAACGTGACTAAAAACAGGATTTGTTATTAAAAAGCTCTCACCTTACTGGCTCCAACAACAAAGCTGTGAGCGACGTTTGCGATGAAGCCGTCAACGTGAACCCCAAGATCTCTAAACAAAAAACAAAAAGGAGTGTGAACATTTAGAGCTGAAGTTTAGCTGCCACTTTTATTTCACTATCAATTCCCTTTTAGGAAGTCTAACAACTAGTACCAGGTAGCACCTACAAAACATTTTGTACAGTGTTGCTAAAATGTCATAAATAATTTGAAAATATTGTCAACTTTTAATGGGACATATTGTCTAAAAGTCAAATAAACTGTTACAGGCCAAGTAAACACTTTGTTGAACCACTATTTAGATTAATCTCAGTGTTTTTGCTTCTCAAGTTCACTGGTTGCAAATTACAGCAAATCAGCTTAACCAGACATAAAGCTCCTGGTTGGCTACTAATCCTTAAGCTAAAGCCAAAGAGCAAAGAGGCGACAAAGGAGTAAAATAATCTCACTGTACAAATGTTCCAGTTAGGAGAAGCAGACCAATAAACAGCAGCATTTTCTACCAACTACAGCTTAGTGAAGACAGTCACAAATAATATATCAGGTAAAATTACTGAAACTGGAGTTTTCTCCAAAATGAGTGAAAAGATGAGATAAACTCATGTCAGCAAGAAGCTGGATGGTTTTATGGCTGGTACTAGAGGTGTTCAATCAGTCCTCCATATTTTGGACAAGGAGTATGATTGACAGACAATTATTTTCTTCCAAATAATACATTTGGGGTTTGGTAAACCCTCTCATAACCCAGTGGGAGAATTAGATTATGATCAAACCAAACTTTAACTTTAAGGCACAATAGCAAAAATAGTAGTTTTATCACAGAAACACCACTGTGCCCACAATATTCACAGAAAAACAAAGTGGTGGTAGTATCATGCCCTGTGCTTGTTATTTTTTCCAGACAAAACTTGATTATGTGTTAAAGTGGATGAAATAAGGAAATGTTCTAAATACAGTCAGCTATAAAGACACCTTTTTAACATAAAACATCGACATAAAGAAGAAAAACACACTGGAAGCAGCAACATTACTACAGGGTGGCACCTACATTTTGACCAGATCCCCATCTTTGAGTGTGTAGTCGGGGTCACTCTTCAGGGGAGAGAAGTGGCAAACACAGTTGTTGACTGAGACGCTGGTAGGGAAGGCAATGCCTAGAAGAGAGAGGACAGGAGTCTTTATTTAGAAACGATCCACAAGTTGATCTCAATCAATAGTCCTCAAAACAGCTGATCAACTTAATCCAGACTGAGCTGATTTAAAGATGCAAGAGACACCATCTTCTCCTCACCTTTCTTCATTTCCTTCTCCTTCTTGAAGACCTTCCCGGTCTCGGTCATGATGTAGGCGTCACCCACCTCACACAGGCTGAGCACAGAGATCCCGGCTTTAGCTGCCTCCACAACCTTATGAAGAGCCTCTGTGTGGAAACAAACCGCACAAATTAACAAGCAGGACAGCCTAATAGCTGGTCTACTGGTGTGACTTTGATACTGTTAAACTGAGGGAAGTCAGGAGTTCTGTGACAACAGCTTCACTAGTGTACCACTATGAGAAGTTATGGTATTTCAAAATACTCAATGGGTGTAATGGAACTGCAGTGGAGACAGAATCTGTGGTCCATCCACCCAAAGCTTTGTGTTGCTGCTCAACAGTCTGTGTTGCAATGCCCAAAGGATGGCTTTATACCCGTAATTACCTGCAGCTACAATACAGGCAGGTAATACAAGCCCTGATGTGAAACACAGTCTATGAGATTCTGTGTAACCATTTTTTCCCCCCAGAACACATTCTGTGCAGGTTTGAGTACAAAGTGCACAAATGAAGATGGAGAGAGGAAAAAATTTTTTTTTTCTTTTTCTGTTTATACCTGCTAATTAGAATAGTGTATATTTTTCATCCATATAATCACCATTATATGGATGATTTTGTACCTGCTCTGATAGGTTCATGATGGAAATTAACAACATACCAACAGGGTTATAATCTGTCACATTTCTTTTAAGTCAACTGGTCCATATAGGATTCTGAAGCAAAATAAATGGATGGTTCAATACAGAGTTTTCCAATTATGTTGAATTGAATAATATTGAATTAAATTATATTTTAGTTTTGAGCATTTTAATGGCTATTTGGTTCAATAATTCCCAAACATGTTTAACCACAAAGAAAAATAAATGGACACGGAGGGGTTTACCTACATGGGTGGAAAATATTGTGCATTTTTGAGTGGAAAACTAACAAGTATTACTAGAATTTCAACAGTAATACTTGTTGAAATTAGATGAATATTCTAAAATATTCATCTTTAATATTCATATTAAAGATGAACATTAAGAGCTTTGACAAGCCATGCCTACAAAATGTTATTTTTATAATAAGAAATTAGGTTTGTAAACCAACTTGTAAGAAAATGCCACAAAATAAGACAATTTATATTTAAATGTATCAATATTTAAACTTAGGAAAGCCCATGTGAGGCTCTGGGTTACAAACCTGGACTTGTTCACCTTTTTACTTGATTTCATAACCATATGAGAAGTTACTTAAACTGTGTTTCTTATTTTACTGTTAAGAAAGGCCAAACAAACATGACATCCAGGTCTGGAAAAAAAACTTCTCCCAACTAATTTTAAAACATTATGTTCTATTGTAGCTCCTGAACTGAATAATTTCATAAAAATAATTCCTCCATATGTTAAAGTTAATGTTAGCCTGTTAAGAGCCACTCAACGTGGTGCATAAGTGATTCTAAAATTAAAATAAAAAGTGAACAGAAATGGCTTTTAATACATATTTGTAAGGTTACTGAATGAAAAAGATACCAGTAACTCAGGTACGTGCTATAATGACTGACTCAGAAGAATGAAGCTCGGTTCCGTTCTTATCGTTCGGCTCGTTTGCGTTTAGTTTAACGGGCAACCATGTACCAAGCTGAGCTAGCTTGTTTGTTAGCATCTCACAATGTTTTAAAGGGTCCCCTCATTTAAAACCCTAACATCAACCTTGAACTACACCAGCTAGCTTCGGCTAATTTGGCTGTATAAAACTGTAGGCACTGCACCTGTTCGCCTGCCGGTTAAGATAGCATACGTGCACCCTGAATGTAAAAGCACATGGCTGAAGCTGCAGCAGCTGCTGCTGCTGCCGCTGCGTGGGGAACGTCGCTAGCTGGCAGCGCGACAGGCCGTTAAGGGCAGGTCGTTCCAGTCACAAACGGCTTTTAAGTTTTTCCATCAACTTACGGGTGGCGATGTCACCCCCCATCTTATACTTGGTGACCACCAGGTCTTCGGCTATGGTCTGCTCTTGCTCCTCGTCGGACATGTTGGCAGTGAAGTTCCCGTCGCTCCTGGGCCCAACGAAGCGACAGCTCCCCGCAGATCAACTCGGCTGAGACCGTTACGCAGCTGCTCGCTGTACGCGCGCAAGCCTCCGGATGCCCCGCAAGCTCCTCCCACTTTACGGCGTGACGTACCTCAACCCAGCCCGCCAAAAACGCGGGAATGGTATGGCAAGCTAACTTATCATATAACAGTTCTGCAAAGCAGTTCTCAGGTCAAATTATTACTAGTTATTTACCATTAATAATTTTGTAGTACTTCCAATTTTATCCATGCTTTTTATTTCTCATAGCCATTATGAGAATAATAGCGATATTAATTAATATATAGTAATATTTATTTCATATTATTTTGTCGTATATTAATCTATATCCTAGACCTGCACAGCAAAAAAGGAAAACAGTGAACAAGTCTGTTTGAAAATTAATCTTCATGTATGGCTGGGCCCACTGCGACCTTTTCTGCTTGTGAGCTCTGGTTAGGGGTGACCGAATAGTAGGTTCATGCACGGCAAGCCTCTGGAGGATCCTCCACCTTGAGGTTCCAGAGGCACCAGCAGCTTCAAATAACTGTGCTTTGTAAGGGCATTTTAACAGCTGCTCTCTTAATCAGATTAATTTGTCTAACAGAAACCTTCCTCATTATGCCTTTATCTGTACAAACACATCTTTGTTCAGAATCAGCCACAAATCTCTTCACAGTACGATAACGCTTCATTTTTGTTAGATATCTAATGTTTTCATACCTTGTCATACGGCCATAACTGTCTGATGATTTTTGTAAGCAGAGATCCTTTCTCTTTCCCATACTGCTTGAAACCTGTGGCCTGCTTAATAATGTGGAACATCCTTCTTAAGTAGATTTCCTTTAATTGAGCTCACTAGGCAAACTAATGAACCAAGCTCTCTCTTGTGTGGAAACACAAAACCATCTATAAATTTAAAAACACAACAAAAAAATTTAATCTTTATGGCACTTAAATCCAATTTGCATAATAATTTGGAATACGGTGTAGGAAATGGATAAAGGGAGTAGTGCTATTACTTTGCACAATCTTGCTAAGTCATAGTCTTAGCAAGTTGGTGCTTTATATATTGATTTTGACATAGTTACTGGTAAATGTAACAAGAAGCCTTCACTGATGCCATTTTGGGTTTTGGTTTCTTTTTACCATTTGGCTCCTACTTCCATACCCGCACGTCACAGAAGTAATTATGCAAAGTTTTTAAGACAAAATTCTGGAAAGTATATCAGGTATTTGTAATCATCTGCCATGAGTTAATGCTTTATACAACCATCTGTTACTACTATTACTTTTGCAAGTGTTGCATATTCCGGCTGCCAAGATATGCAACAAGTAGTTGCTAAGAAGTAGCAGGTAGATACATTTAAAGAAATTTGAATATTGTGAAAAAGCTTTGTGCTTTTAATCAGTCATTTCAGAAAGTGAAACTCATATATTATATATCTTCAATACACATTAAGGGAAACATTTCAACCATTTACTTCTTGTAATTTGAATGATTATGGCTTACAGATGCAGAGGATAAAAACACAAAATCGAGTAGTCTTCAAGCAGTGTGGATTATGTGTCTCTCAACTATAACTCCTGACCCTGGGAACTTGATTTCAAAATAAAATGCAAACTTTACTTTAATCTGAAGAGAGTACGTTAGGCCACTGAGCAACAGGGAGATTATTTCTCCTTAGCCCAGGTATAGTGCTTATGCCGTCCAGGAGTAGCCTGACATAAGGATTGTGTAGACCCTAAAATGATCATTACGTAACAATTATACATTAAACATACTTTTTTTAATCATTGATGTGTAATATTCTAAACACTGAAATTCATGTTTTTGTTATCAGTGAGCAATAATGATCAGAATGACAAGAAACAAAAGGCTTGAAATATTTTACTCTATGTGTAAAGGGTTTATGTATAGAATAAATATATATTTTTTGACTTTCTATTATAAGGGCTAAACAGAACCAGTCCTGAAATCGTGTTTGTAATTATTTTTATTGCTTACAAAATGCATGTCATTTGTAATCACTCACAGAGGTCTAAAAACATACATTGACGTGCATTGTTCTCAAAAACATTTAACTTACTGAAAATGTAAACAGTAATTATAGCTTGTAATCTGTTTAGTGTTTGTGCTTTAAACACTCAGTGCCTTTAACTCCTGAAATGCCCAAAATCAGAAACATAATGACAAAAAATGTACAGAAGCCCATTTTTGACAATGATGGAGAAATAAGACAGAACTACTCGTGTTATTACTATTAGTGAGAAACGTCCCCATAATGTTTCATTACAAAACTGTAAATGTCTTGTTGCATAGTTGACATAAACGCATAATCCCTGCTATCATGGAGGTACGGAAGCATGATGAAGGTCTAATAAAAAGCATGTGGATTTTAGCATTTTACAAATGAATAAACCAGTTAGCATTATAAAGGTTTACTTCTACTTGTATAATCATTTTCAGTTATTATAATGCCAGCCTTTATTCTGATAAAGTTCTTCAATATCCTGAGGTTTTTTATCGTCAGATGCACTTCCAGTAGTTTTCCCCCCTCAAAATGATACGGGCATCTATGTTAAATATATACATAAAATTCTTATTAAAACAAACAAAAAAAAACCATGAAAGCACAAACATTTGTAATATAGGTTCATTGAAAAAAAATACAAAGTCTTCACACCTTATTAAATGTTCTGTAAGGTTTTAATTGCAGTCTTTATGATTTTTGTTTCATTGAGATTGTATCAAAGGCTACATTATGTGGCTTGTTGATTCTTTTCCTTTTTCAGGTCCTTCATGAATCTCTTCCAAGACTGAGATAAACGTGTTCTTCAAGTCGGCATTGCATTGGACTTCAGGAAAATCCTGCTGTGCCAGTATCCTGGATTGTCGAAGGATCTTTCAGTGGATGGAGGTTCCCCGATCCCGACTCCAGCTCGCACCCTAAAGTGGGGATCAAAGCCCGACGAGTCCATCTCTGTGCAGTCCACTGATACCTCGCCCTCCCTCCGCATGTTCTGGTAAACGACTGCATCGACAGCAGGTGGCGGAGCTGCAAAGCAGTCCATGTCCTCGTATTCATCCGCCTCACTGTTGTCACTGCTGGGCTCCTTATTGTCAGCAACAGGTTGCTGCTGCACTGTTTGTCTGTTCGTGTACTGATAGTCGTCACTCTCCACGTATTCGTTGTCCTGTCTCTCCGTAGCGTCTCCTCTCATCCTCGGTAGAATCGGAGGTGGAGGGAGGGCGTGCTCTGGTGGGATTTCCACTTTCTCGTTACATCTGATGTCCATGTATTCATACTGGACCTCCTTGGAACCCTGCTGGGCTGAATGGGGATTTTTCTGACTCGTCTTTTGCCCTCCCGCGACCTCCAAGCTCAGCGTTGTGCCACAGCAGGCTGTCGCTTGTGAAGATAAGGAATAAGTTCGTCTCTTGTTCGACCTCAGCCAGTGGGGGTTGTGCCTCAGAGAAACAGCTGTTTGCTTGTTCATGTACTCATACTCCTCATCATCTGGGCTATCCAGGAGGCCTAATGAGTAAGACTTTCCCATTCTGCCTGCAGTGGCTCGAGATGAGTACATTAGGGTATCTGAAACCGTAAAAAGAAAAAAATGTAGGTAATTTTAAATATGAATCATTGTTTAAAATAAAGTTTCATCCTAAAAGGCTGTACCTAAGATGTTTGTAGAATAACATGACGTACATTTTCATGCAAGTAACAAAAGTTTGTTTTTTTCAAAATTCTGGAACATTTCTGTTAAAAAAATAACCCTTTTAAATCATTTTTAAAAAGCCTAAATATAATTTTTGCTATCAAAAAAAGTGCAAAACTTTATGGGAATCTTCACAAAGCACACTATTCTCTTAACTTTGCGACAACTAGGGTTTGGAAATGTTTAACAGATAAAAGTGTCCACAAAATGGTAAAGCTAAACAAAATCTGAACAAAAGCAAAGGAAAGATTTTGAAGTTTAAAGAAGTTTCACACAGAGGAAAAAAACTGATGCTGCACATTTTCAAAAAATGTTTAATATGTTTTAGTGTGACATACTAAACATGTTTGAAGATTTTCAGATTTCCACATTTTTATATTCAGTGAGCTTTTAAGGAAGTAATTTGTTTTAAATGTTAATTTAGAAATATCCCTCTGAACTTATTTCTATACTGAACTTGTGAGATGAGGTGACAGCGGCTTGTCCTCATCCAGCAGAGCGACCGGCGTAATTCATACATTTTGAGCACACCTGGGCTAGCACAAAATATTGAAATATGTAGTTTGATTAATCTGCACTATGTAATATTAATATGTTAATTGCACACGTAAGTGCCTCTACATTGATAGTCCTGATTTAAACAGATGTTCGACATTGTGGCTTTTGTCAAATAAGTTCAGTACGTCTCAAAACCAAGACTAGGCTCTTATTCCAGTTCAACACAAACTTTGTCACACATTCCATTTATTTAAACTTTTTTTAAATTATTATTTCACTTTGGTCTAGTGTGCTTGAATAGTTTTACATCAAGCCCTTGATCAGCTACAGCAGGTTTACTGAAGCCTCTCAACTTCATGTCAAAGCTTTTTAAACGCTCTGAGCATTGTCACCTCTTTCTGGGCTTCCTCCAGGAAGGACGTATCCGTTCTGATCTTCCTCCTCTGTGTCAGGGGAGGGGGTCTCCGGCGGCCCACCGGACATGCTGTCCCTCTGTGATACGTAAGCGCTGTCCTCACGCTGGCGTCTTCTTTTCAGACTTCCTGGCAAAGAAAAGTCCTCGCTCATCTCCATGTCCACCACAGTGCCGCAGCCCTCTGAGCTCTCAGACACGGTGCGCGCAGAGTTCAATCGAGAACGGGACTGTCACACAACACAGATAATTTGAGATTAACCGTTTAAGTAGTTTGAATATGACGTGGGCTGATAAAAAAAAAAGCTTTTTAATGGATCTACCTGTCCTCCAAAGCCTGGGGTCATCGGCAGGTATCCAGCCATGGTTGATGGATTGAGCACCACCTTTACCACAGAAATCAATCAATGTTATGTGGATACAGATGAGCAGGCAGTGCCTTTTCAGGCATATAATGCAGGGAATGTCAACAGAATACCGTCCCCTACTCTGTTAGTGTCGGTCCTGGAGATACGGCTCAAACTCCTGGACAGGAGGTGTGGTCCTGGAGTCCCGCAGTCTGCAGAGGTATGCACTCCAATGTCCTCCAGATCAAAGTCCAAATCATCCAGCTCATCCAGGTCTGCACTCCGCTGGGCAACTTCATCAGGTGGTGAATCGTGTTGATTGCAGTCTTCCTGCCGAAACCAAAAAAATTATAAATGAGCATGCTGCATTAGCACCAACAGCTAAACAACACAGTGCTAAGCCAGGTAGGTCTTACTCTGATGACCAGATAGCGAGGCGGGTCTCTGGCCATTCTGGTGAATTCTCCAGCCAGTTCCTTAAATGTTGGACGGACATTCTCATCTATCATCCAACCTGGATAAGTAAGAAATAAAGTTAATAGTTTTCTGTGGGACTCCAACCAGCAAAAAAACATCTTTCACCTGTAAAATTAAAATGACTTACACTTGACCATCACCATGTAGACGTCAATGGTGCATATCTGAGGTTGAGACAGACGCTCGCCCTTTTCCAACAGATCAGGAACCTCCTGTGGACGCATCGTGGAGTATGGCTCTGTCCCGTGAGACATCATCTCCCAAACAGTCACACCTAAGATTAACAGGAAAATGTTGAAGCAGTCTGAGCAAAACAACCTTTAAGTTTGTAAAAGTGACCTATTACGCTTCCTTGAACAGGATGAGACAGATCTATGGGCAATACAAAACATGTTCATGACTATTTTTTACACAAAATAATTTTTAGATCATGAGATTTTACAGAGTAAAATCATGAGCTCCTTTCAGAATGAGATGTTTTGGGGCCTCTTGTCACTTTAAATCCAAATAAGCTGCTGATGGCCAACTACTCAATTTTTACACTTCCACGTGAAAATCTCTGCAAACAGATGAACAATTATACAGCAGTACGTCTTTGAAAAGCAGAAGTAGAGCCTCCTGCACAGCCAGCAAAAATTCAGCAAGTGGTTTCTAGACGGTAAGTCAACAACAATGCACTTGTCTTTTCCAGCAGCCATTGTACAGCACATACAGCGGTAAAACCAGCTGACCGAATGTGCGGGAGCTCTGCTTGGGTTGCTAGGCAACGGTGGATCAATTTGGAGGTTTTTGAAACTGTAAATTTATTGCTTAAGAACAGCAGGTTTTTAATAGTTTTTTGAGGTTTTTTTATGTTTGGGCTTTTTTTAGTCTTAGTTGAGACCAAAATAGAAGTACAAAAACTTAATGTGAACTTTGCATAACAGGTCCCATTAAAATAAGGTCATTACTTAGAGCCTACCATAACTCCACACATCACTCTGATGAGTGTATCTGCGAAACAAGATGCTCTCCAGGGCCATCCACTTGATGATTGGTGTCTGCAAATGTAAACAAAAAATGTTTATTGGAAATCAGTTAAAAAAAACAAAAACTGAAAAGGTGGAGAAAATAATGGATGTTAAAAGACATAAAATAATTTTCCTAAATGTCTGTTTTCCTGTTTCTGTGTCCTACAACAGGTTAAAAAATCATGACATTGAACTTCACATTTCCATTTGCTACAAGACACTTCAATGTATTTTTCAAGATTTTAGATGACATCAACAGAAAACAGAACATAACTGAAAATTAGTAGAAAATTGATGATTAAAAAAATCTTTACAAGAACAACAGAATAAATCTAACAAGCATGGGTTGCAGTTAAAGCTGTCAGTCTCCTGGTTTTAACATAAACTCCTCCCTATGCCTGCCACCATAGTGTTTCACCATGATTCCTCTGACTAAATTATTTTCTTTGGAATGTTTCATGTTTCCCTTGCGTGGCTGGTGGGAAACTATAACTAGAATATGTCATAACTTTGCTTCAACAATAGATTTCTTCTTGCAAATCTTCCATAAAGGCTGAATCTGTGAAGTTGAAAACAAACAAGTGTCCCACCAAACTTCTTCCACCTGAGCTATGGTTTTCTGCAGCTCCCTTAAAGTTACTGCAGGCCTTTTGGCTGCTCTCTAAGTAGGTCCGTATTATTCTGTCACATAAGATCCCAATAAAATACATAGAAAATTATAGTTGTAACGCAAAAAAAGAGAGGAAAAGTTTTGATACTCTTGATTAGCACTGTACATAACTCCTCCTATAAAACTCACCTTGCCCTCATTAAAAAAGTTTTTCTTGTCATCAGGATAGAGCAGGTCCGCCACGCCGTAATCTGAAATCTGTGCTGTGAAGTTGTCATTGAGGAGAACATTTCTGGCAGCCAGGTTTCTGTGGACAATCCTGTTTTCCTCCAGGTAATTCATTCCCTGATGGTGAAGAAGAACAATGTGACTTGTCTTTGAAGTGTGTGTGTAAAACTAAAAAACAAAGACTGCATTGGTCCTTTACCTTTGCTATCTGGACACACCAGTTGAGCAGCCTCTGTGGGCTCAGCTTGTTCTTGTTGTTCCTGACATGCTCCAGCATGGAGCCCTGACTGCTGAGTGGGGTGACGAGTTGGAGGCTGTCACCTGGACAGAAACCCAACGTCCTCACAATGTTGATGTGGTTCATGCTTCCCATCGCAGTCATGTGCTGTGGAAATAATTTCCGTTACATATTAAGACTTTAATATCTGGGTTTTCAATCAAATTTTTTTCAACAAAATCAAATTCCTTTCCATACAAGTTCACACTCTTTTCAAGCATCATCTCAGATGGATGGACAATACAAACATTTTACTGAAGTTGACTTACATCTGTCACTTTGTAGAAATTTTGTCGACCTGTGCGATCATGAATCGTCCTTATTGCAACAGGCAGCTTCACTGTGTCTCCCTCAGGGATCCAAACGCCCTAGGATATAAAGAGAGCCCAGCTTCAGACACCAATCAATAGGAATCAGATGTGGAAAACGAATGCTGCAATGTGTACCTTGTGGACGGTTCCAAATGCTCCATTACCCAGAGGTTTGATCTTGCGCAGGTCCGAGGGTTTGAAGATCCGAGCGTGGACTTTCTCTTTCTCCTCCAAAGGTTCGAAACTCTGAAGACACACAAGGCATAACTTTATGTTGTCGCCTTTAAATTCAAACAGGAGAGGGAAACCTGAGACAGATATGCCGACTTACTTCACCACTCTCCATGTATCTCCTCATGGCTCGCTTACGACGGATGACGATGCTTCGGCGCCACAGAGTCGTCAGCACAAAGATGGAGAATGAAATGAAGAGTGCGGCGAGGACTCCCACTACGATGCCGGTGGTTGCTTGTCTAATCACAGGAGTTTAAAGGATGATATGCAATCAGAATCTCATAATTACCCAAATCAAAACTATAAAAGGCGTATCTAAATAAGAAATATATTACCCAGACAGGGCTCGAGGAGCAATTCCCACACAGTCCCCGATTCCAGGGCCAGTACATCTGGAGGCCAAATGCATGAAGAGTCAGTTTAAAGAAGGAAAATACACATGCAGGGATACAGATTTGTAATCGTCACTCACCCTTGGGTGCAGTTCATGTGGCATGTTTCACAACGGCCTTGTTTGCTGGCATATTTAAAGATAACTCCCTCCCCGCCCATCACACCATCGGGACACGAGGAGACGCAGTGTGGACCGTCCTGCAGGCTGGAACATGCTACACACTGATCTGCTCCCTGGAGGTAGACAAAAGACACAGAGCGGAGACAATATTTGAGCCACTAGGGGGCAGCAGTGGATCTTTGCCCAAACTTTACTCTTCTTCTACTTTGACCAATTAGAGAACATAAGCTACAAGGGTAAGAAAATAGCAAAGGGATCATACCGGCCCTGTGCAAGTCTTCATCCCTTCCTGGACTTTACATTCAGGATGACATGGCAAACACTCGCCTGACTGGGTGGCAAACTCCCTCCTATTTCTGCATTAAGAGCAAAAAAAGAATGATAATATTCAGCAGGCTGCAAAGAGAACTGAAATCTGTAAAGCACCCAGCTGAAACTTGCATTATTTAAAGGGTAAATATGAGATTTTTATGAGATTTTTTTTGAAGACCTACCCAGTGAGGAACATGCAGTCTGGCACACACGTCCCTCCACGGCTGTACTTGTTACAGGAAACGCACTGATCCGGTCCGGCGCCCCAGCAGCCATCAGAAGAGCACAAGGGGTCACACGCATGGCCCTCCTCAACTGCAGGGGAGAAGAAAGACAAATCATTGTGGTGAAGTAGCCTCAGCGTCGCTGGGATGAGGTGGAATGAAGAAACATCGGTAGGTGTGAACACAGAACTAAAAATACATTTTGCAACACAGCTCAAAGATGTACAAACTCTTGGCTGAAAGATTGTTACAGAAATGAAGAGACATTTTTAATCCATAGATTCTAGTTGCTCTACAACTTCAACAGAAGATTTTGTTCCAGTTAGAAGAATATACATTATGTTTAATTTCAAGTGATTTATGTTGCTTTTGTTAAACATTATTCATAAAATGATTTTTAAGCAATGCATATGTTTTTTCTTATACTTTTTAAAGTAAAAGAAAAAAAACTAAACCGTGTTAATTGAACAATTTACTATGATTTTACAGAACAAAAGATCAGGAACTAAAAGAAAATATGCCATATTGCCAAAAGTATCACCTCATCTTCCTTTGTCACAGATTTTTCTTTGTATTATTTATCTCAAATATGTAAATAATACCACTTATTACAAAATATACATTTCACCAAGTAAAATTTAACAAAGCACAACAATTAATTATAGAACAATAATTAATTGGCATATTCAAAGAATATTCAAAGAATATTCAAAGAATATCAACTTTAAAAAAAGGATTAACTTGAATGACATCTTATTGCTAATATTCAGGGTTATTATTGTAGTCCAGATATAACAGCTTCAGATCTTCGGGGAAGATTTTCTAAAAGATTTATGAGGTTTAGACAATGATACCAGGAAGAAGTCCACTTACTGTCACAGAGTAGATTTTAAGATCACATAAAAAGTGAAGGTCTGTAACTAATTGATGTGGTTTACCACTTTGTTGGTTCTGCAGGTCATTTCAAAAAGATGTGAAATTGTTCCCCTACTGAATAAAAGTGCTTAATTTAAAGGCTGAATTATTCAAAAACATTCAATCTGAGATTATGCTCCTTTAATAAAAGTGTTAAAAGTAAATCTTAAACTTGTCCACCACAGGAGCCTTCATATGTCAAGGGTGCTGTATATTTCGATTGGTGGAACTGTAAAAATGTCAAAAATGTTAAAAAAAGTTTTATTTGACAGACTTATTTTAATTCAGAGCATGTTCTTTTTTAAAGTAAAATGTATGTATTGACTGCATTCGTTCATTAGCAAGAAGCTTCTGTGTCAAATTAGATCTCTATCTGTATTTTAAAAACTGTTTTTCATTCATAAAACCAGTGTTCAGGGTCACCTTAGTAACATTTTAAATTGTGAATGTTTTTAATAGTTTGTATGGTATTTTAGTCATTTTGTTATCTCTTGACCAGGACTGCCTTGAAAAAGAGGTTATTGATCTCAGAAGGACTTTCCTAGTTAAATAAAGGATAAATAAAAATAATTGTAGCTTTCACCAGCGCTAAAAAGGTTTACTAAATCCATTATGACACCACTCACCACACCGCTCCGTTCTCCGGTTTTCCTTGATGACGGGGTTATTCTGCTGTTTCTGGGGACTGGAAATGATGCGCGTCCAGTTCACAGTGTTGTAGTAGCACAGCCTCTTGTTTTTGGTGATATAGACACTGCCGTCATTTAACTTCTGCAGGGAGCGCAACCCGAGGGAGGTGAGAGACTGGATATTCATCACAAGGAAAGAGTAGCCCCTGAAACAGCAGGTGATAATGTGAATTTGCATGAAAAAAAATCTGAGTTGGACTAATTTTTTGCCATTTCAATAAAAAATATAAATACAGAAGAGTCTCTAAGTTTTGAGTTTCTTCTCTGAACTTCGTCACATCAAAGACAAAACAAAAACTGATTCTGATTATTTCTAAAGGTTTCCTACATCCCTGTTTTAATTTTTGTTTCTTTAAAAGAAATTTTACATTTCATTTGGAAAGGCAAAACTTAGATTTGGGAAATCTTGAAAGGAAGTAGACAGTGGAATAAAACAGAAATTAATTGTATTTAAAAACATAAATTATTAACAGAATAGATTGGGATTAATCTCCAAATATGAACAATCAAGTGAGAAATTACCATTTTATTTTTCCTTTGTAAAAATGGATACCACTCTCAATACAACAGATTTTGCCCAGGTACCAGAAGAAGAAAAAAAACCTTTAAACAGAAGTGTCCACCACCAGTTCAATCTCACAATACCAGTATGGGATGAACACACACCAACACTAAAAGGAGGATGCAATTTGAAGTGTTTAACATACCTTTTGTTACGGCTCCCTCCACTACAGAAAGTAAAGATATCACATGACAGAGAATTAAAAAAGGAAACCAGTTCAATGTCATTTAAAGTTTATTGTGTATGCAATTAATAACAGAACACAATAATTTATGGGTCAGCGAAAGAATAAGGCAAAAAAAGAAAAACATCAGCTGCTCACGTGTAAAGTTTTCTTCCTTGTATTGTTTGAAGGTTGGAAAAGACTGACAGGTTCGACAGGCTTTCAGGCCACGATTGGATGTTGAGGTAGTCTGAAAATCAAGTTGTATTTCAGAGACTCTAAAAACATGCAAACAATATCACAGCACCTTAAAAATACTCCTGTAGTTTAGAAACTCACCCGTAATCTCCTGCACAGCGTTAAAGACTTTCAGTTTTTCTGGATCGAGGGGTGGTATACTTTCATAAGAATCCCTTTGAGCAAAAAGTAAAAAAGACGAAAAAGATTATTTAATGCAAAATACCCTCAATGAAGCACTGAGAAATAATGCTTTATGATAAGCTAATTATAAACTGAGAATTTTCAGAGGGGAAGGTTTAGGTAACTCATGCAGAGAGCAAAAGAACCAAATGTATAGTTTTCCCTTTGCTTTAAAATTTAACATGCTACTTAAAGGATTATGCCTTAACTATCAAAACTTATAGATGGTTGTGTGTGCATCATGTTTCTCTACTTCCTGTGCACAGCCTGGTGCAGACTGGGCTTAAGACAAGATGTGGATTTGCAAGAAACAAGAGATGAGCAGAGGAATGAACCCACATCTTAATGCATTTTGTCACATCATTTCTCCATGATTATTGTTCAGGCAGGTGGCTGATCCTGGGTCTGCTTTTAATTTAGATTTATAACAATTTTTAAGATTTTTTTTATCAAAATCAGACACAATCTTGTACTACTTTAAAGGCAATTACAATTAAAGACACAATATCAATCGTTAAGCTTTTTATCACAACCGTTAGCTAATTTTGCTTTGACGACTAAAGCAGGAATATATGTGAATGGGAGAAACATGGTTGGGAAACTGATACTGAGAATTAACCCGTTTGTCGTGTCTATAAATTTAGCTCTGAATGTTCAGCTTGTAACATAAAATAATTCTTACATTTTCATTTGTTCTTACCCTTTTATGCCAAGTACCGTAAAGTCAAGACCGCCCTTGATTACAGTGCAGTTTATAAAACTGTCAATGTTAGTTGCATCGACGGTTTTGCTGTTCTGTTTTTCTGTGCCGTCACAAACTGTGAAAAAAAGGGAGAAAAAATACATAAAAAAAATTAAAAACACCAAGAAACATAATACTATGTTGGCATAATTAAAACTAGTAATCAACAAAGAATTAATTTTACACTTTCAACCACAAGTATAAATACTCCATTGGCTTATTACTAGGTTTCAGACACATCAGGGATCAACAGGTTTTGTAATTTGCACTTTCAAAATAAGTTTACAGATGCTCTTTAAAATATAGGCCTCACTTTTCCTAATAGAAATAACTTAGGCATAGAAAATGTATTATTGCTGTTTTAAAAGAAAGCTCACAAAAACATTATATCGGTGCAAAGTTCAGATATAATTAGAGTTAGCTGCCACATTCCTGTTAGTAAGATGCTAATGTTAAAAATTAGCATTTTAGCCTATAATAAAGCACTGTTAGCGTAGTAGAAATGTTCAGGGGTTTTTTTCAGATTAGAAAATGTTAGCATTTTAGCTAAACACAGCATACAAGTTTGATAATACAGATTAGCATCATGTTAGCTAATGCTAGCTTATTATTGAATGTTACACCATTATGTACACATAATAGTGTAACAGATTATGTACATTATCGATAACTAACATGCTAATGTTGGTACGTCACCTAATATTAAAATTTAAACTTCTTAATCATTTTAACCCCCATTAGCATTGTAAATGTTAACTACTGTTAGCCACTACTAGCTTGTTCTCCTTTACTAGAATGTTACTGTGAGACACTTATTAAACCTTTATTTAGTGTAACAGATATTTCTTGTTATTAAAAGCAACAAGCCAATATTTCTACAGTGGTTACCTTTGGGGCAGAGTCCTTTACAAGGCTCGCATCGCTTTGCTCCATTTTTCTCCACCTCCATTTTATCTGATGGGCAGTTCCTTACACATGAGCTGCCATCCACCACAAAGTTGGCTGTTCAAAAACAGAAAATGACATTAATGGACACTGTGCCAGGGACTTACATTAAACTGAGCTAACACTTATAGCAGCTTAATAACCAGAGCACTATGACTATCATAAGTGTGTGAGTATAAGACAGCATGCGTGGGGACTCACGGGGGCACTGGGCCACACAGATAGAGCCATACTGGTATTTGGCATTGGGATTGCCCTCCATTTTGAATGTATGCTTGTTGTAGATCAGAGTCTGGGGACATTGGAGCACACATGATCCTGAGTTGTTGAAGTTCTTGCAAGCCTGTAAGATGCCACATAAAATAACAATTAGGTACAAAAGGTTGTGCATTTGTATACATGTTTTTAATCTTTTGCTACTAAAGTGGTTAATTGATATTTATGACTGCTTTTATAATTTATTTAGAAACTTCTCTTAGACTTTTTAAAAATGATATTGAAGATCATTAAGCAGTTTCTAATAAGTGCTTGTAACTGTCAAAGATCAGAGCAGGTGGAGATGTTTAGCAGCAAAGCATAGTGTCATTTGCATAAATTGCACCATTAAAAGACTTGTGTGAAAAATAAGACATTCAACTTCTGCGTGGGCCTTTTATATTTACATTTGTACAGAAATACTTACATTTCCTGACTAAAAGCCTTTTTATATCAGTTGGAGTAAACAGTGCAATACTTTGACCTAAAACTTTATCAAAAAGTTGATTTGTTTACTTTATATAAGCTGGTTTCTGTATAAAATCTGTTTACTGTAAGTTTTAGACTCACAAAGCAGTCTGTATCCAGGGGCCCGTTGCATCCACCAGCACATTCAATGTGGCAACACTCGCTCGGGTTTCTTCCGAAGCATCGGCTGTTACACTGAGGCGCACACACTGTCTTTGTCACTGAAACAGAGAAGGAAGTTTGTTGTGCTTCCAGTGAAGTGAGAGTAAAATGTGGCACACAAAAGTCAATGAAATGTGAATTAGCACTGAAGTTTGAATTAGCATACAGTGAAAGAGTTAACTCATCGAGCGACAAAGAGTCGTCTTTTTGGCATTTTTATAACAAGAGTTGAGTAGCAAAATTAACAGATAAGAGATAAAGGTTAATTTTCTGTCACTCACAGGTCTGGCAAGAGTTGCTTCCTGGTCCCCAACAAGGCCCATTGCCACATGCTTCATTACAAGGTTCTGGAAAACATTTCTACCATTAGTAGATGTAGTTTTACAAATGAAAGCAAGTGAAAACAAATCAAAGCTAAATCATGTTTAAACATTTGCATCATACCTGCAAACTGATTTACTTGTCAGTTGTGTTTTTTGCTTGTACATAGGCATCTTTAAAAATGAGATATTATAAAAATATTTATTTATTTTGGTTATTCTGTTCAATAAGTTAAAGTCACAAACAGCATGGTCATTACCTGCAGAGGAATGTGTTTTACACTTTTTTTTTTTTTACATATTTGTTTAAAGTGTCACTATGTTGTGACAGTAAGAGACAGATAATCGGTCAAAAATCGAGCTCCTCTGCCTTCTCCCGGTGCTAACTAGAAACATTAAATCAGAGCCAAGAGGAGGGTCTAAGCACTGTCAATCATCCCCGTGTGTGCGCCACTCACCCTTTCCTTCTTTCTCTGCTATGGTAGAGCTTCTCCCCATCAGCAGAGCTTGTCATGAGTGCTAGAGCTAGTTAGTATGGCCACTGATGGTGGCAGATAAACAGCTTTCCTGTAATCCTCTGCCATTACATTTACCAGGGGGTTCACGAGGATGATTGACAGCGCTAAGACGCTCCTCCTGGCTCTGATTGGTTTTGTTTGTTGCTTTTGACTGGGAGTGTTGCATTTCTTCATAAAATAATAGCAGCACAGGGAGGATGTGGAGGAGCTCAGTCTTTTCACAGATTTTCTGTCTCGTAACATACTCTCACGACATGATGACAGTTTTAACAAAACATATTTTTTCTAAAGGTTTTTGCACATCAATTCAGACTCACTTTCAGGACCGTTCTTTCGGATCATAATCTCAGCTGATGCATCCTTCACTATGTCGAACCAGTTCACCTGTGGAGCGTAACTCAGGTACTTGTTGTCGAATATCTGGACGCCTCCTTCTAGTATCTCTGTGGGCGGCACAAATGCAAATGTGTGGAAAAGAATGAGAATCATCAGAGCAAGCCCGGACAGGCCCATGACTCATCCTATCAGACGTTGGCTCTCACTATTTACTACATCACGTATAAATGCGGTGCAGTGGTACAGAGCTCGTTACTTTGACAGTTGGGCGGTTGTACACGACACATTCCAGCTACCTCACCGACAGACGGCATTCTGGAGGGTGCGGCTTCACAGTGAGAGCTCCAACAGTAACTGAGGACCATATCCAGCTCTTATCTGCTCTGTCTCACCCTCCCACACTTTAAACATACAGAGCATACAGCATACCTGTGAGGTTTGTCAAGCCGAGCTCCTGAAGGCCGTGTTGGCCATCTTTCTTGTAGTTGAGCATCACGGCCAAGGCGTAGCGGTCCTCGTAAAGATTGTTTCCCCTTATCACACGCAGGTTATCGAGAGGGAGACGGCTGAACTCATTCATAGCGAACACAACGTGGCCTGTCACTTCTTTTATAGACTGCAAGGTTCAGTAATAGAAAACAAACGTTAGACAACAGAGCATCACTTAAATGTGTTTCAGACACAAATAATGATCTCATGGTGACATCATCTCCATTGATTTGGTTCCCGACTTCTCAGGGAACCTCAGGGTAAGAATGTTTCTGGCACCGGTTGATCCAAATCCATGTCTGGACTGGTTAGTGACATTCTTCTAGTGACACATCTGTGAAAGGATTACTAATAATCTGCTCCACGCAGAGGCCGATGTTCCCAGGCTCACCTGCAAGAAGCTGAAGTCCCGGGTGTGCTGCATCAAGATGATCTCAAGGTTTCCCATCACGATGTTGCAGCCGGTGTATCGCTCCTTCATCAGTTTGTAATGGTTCTCTGGGTCTCCTGTTGTGCTCATGCCATTTTGAGTGCCAGAGCAAACAGCCACTGGAGAAATAAAAAAGGGACTCCTATTATTTCAAATATTTCTCTTATTTTCTATTACACATTTAAAAGAAATGCTCTATGGGTCTTTTGTAGACACAAAACCTGTACGCTTCTGGGTGCTATGTTGTGGGATAGCAGGTAAACTTGTCAAACTGTGACAGAGCTCATCCAACTTCAACCATTCAATGATTACATCAGCAAAATGGAGATTCAGAATAAAAATGAAAAGAAGCCATGTACAAAGAATCTCAGCAAGGAAATCAGAGAGCGGTATTTGGCATTACAACAATGCCAGAAGTAGTAAAACTCAATGAGTTACCCAATACAATTTTTGTGTAATTTTTGCCTCATCAGGCAACAATGAGGCAAAGGCGGCGGGCAAGAACATTCTCTAATGAGTCCTACATCTGGTCTGTGAGGTTATTAGTGGGAAACAACGGAGAAATCAATGATAAAGCTCAAGAGGAAAAATTATGTGTGGGACAAAGTCTGGTTGGATCTGAGTATGAACGCTGTGTTGGTCACATTTTGCACGTACAAAACGGGTGAGTAATGACTTAAATAATACTGGCTTGTGAAAACCTGCCTTCAGGAAAATGCTTAAAAATAAACAGTAGCATAAGTGCTCTTAGATACATCAGTCTGTGTTTTTATTTTCATGAGGCCAAAGAGCTACAATTGGAATTTACACACATAAAATCAAGCATAACTACCTTCACTTATTGTTCTGGAAATGATCAATAAGTGTTCATTTGAGCGTATGTGAGGGGAGAACTAACACCGACATGACCCTGAACACATAACAGCATAATGCTGCCACCACCAAGATTCACTGTGAGGGTGTTTTTCTTCAGCAGGAAGCTGGTAAAGTTGATGGGAAGCTGGATGGAGCTGCATTCAAGACAATCCTGGAAGGAAACCAGAGTCTGTAAAGACTAGGGACTGGGACAGATGTTCTCCTTCTGGTTGGATGACAACTTTGAGCAAACAACCAGAGCTACGATAGAATGGTTTAGACCAAATTATGTGATAATTTGGCACAGTCAAAGTTCAGGAATATTCAAATGACAATCTGTGGTATGACTTGAAAATTGATATTTCATTCGCTCTAACTGAGCTTGAAATATTTTGTAAAGAAAAGGGGGCACCAATTTTAGTCTTTAGGGATAAGAAAACAAGAAACTTGCAATTGTGATTGCAGCAAAAGTGTTGACTGGATTTGCTGGATTCAAATGCACAAAGAGTTTCAGGCTTTTATTTTGAAAAACGTTTGGAAAACGGTTATAATTTTCCCCTTACTATCCAATTATCCACTGCTTTGCGTTGGTCAGATAAAATCCTAAAAATACTCTGAATTTTATGGGATAAAATGTGAAAACATTAAAAGGGCATGGATACTTTTGCAAGTCATTGTATTTATCTCTTCATATTAAGAATCACCAGAGTATTTTCTTATGTAAAATGTGATCAGGTGTTTTGAATATAGAATAAATGCAACTTCATTGTCCCGCAAGGGGGAAATTCATATCTTTAGTTGTTTAGAAGAGAAACAGCACGACAAATAACTCAATGATAGACACTCTTATGAATGTCTTAATGAGGGATTTATGAGCAAACAGTGTGCTTTTTCACAAAGACCGTTTTATGCCATTTTACTACAAGAGGCTGTGTTCGTGTTCGTGAAAATGAATGAATGTACTGTAAGAGTGTGAAACAAGTTGAGAATTGTGTTCAGGACACGTCCTTCTGCCCAACAAACACCCAGAGCCTTGTTTATGGTCTGTGGGAGTTCACCCAGTCAGCATCACCATGAGGCTGCTTTGCTATTCAAATACCAGGGAAACACGGGAGACGATGCAGAGAGGAAAAGAAGGACAACAAACTCAACGTGACCGAGTGTCACATAGAAACACGCAAACACAAAAACACTGCCAAACACATTGAATGACACAAAAAATGACCTTAAAAAAACACCTATTAAAACAGCTTCATCTCAAACTTAACTGTAGAAAAACCCACCCTTACATTTGAGTATATTTATTTAGAAAACTCTTATTTACAGAAATATTTGTTTTTAATAAAATCACCAGTGACACCAGTGCAGTGACAATACAGAAGAAGGATCTTAGAGCATTTCTCTTTCTACAGTGATCAGTCTTGACTCCATTATAATCTCCTTTGTTCTGAGCACTGAGATAGAAAAAGATTATTTTGTACCAGATGACCAAAGCACAGTTTTAGTTAAAACTCATATGGTTTAGCAAAAATATTCAAACAAGATATTGACAAAATATTCCTGTGTCATTTATTTTGAAGGGTTCTTGCACTGCAACATGTGCAGTGAGTTTTGGTGACAGTTTTGGGGGTCATGTTAAGTTATAAATATGTAAGGAAATCAAGTTGAATTTTTAAAACGTGTATTTGTGATTTCTAATCTGATTCATGCTGAAAGGAGAACGACTGGCAAAAAAAATATGCATTTTATTGCTAAAACATAAAAACTATGTACAGCTTAAAAAAAAAAGGGTTATTTCTGAAATTGTGTTTTTAAGAAACTGAACCTTTAACATGATTTCATTTCTGATTCTGTTGAATAAAATAGCTCTGAGCTGCAAAGCTGCTTTTTGTATTTATTTCAACAAATTCCCCACATTTTGAAGACCATTTATAAAACACAGGAAACCAAACTCAAAAACCTGCGTGAGTCAAAATAGCAGGCAGCCAACAACAGGATCAACAAGGTCATAAAAGACTAATGATTATTAACTCTAGAGCACAGCCAGGTCAAAGCCCACTGTAAGTGCCCTTCTTTTATTAATTAATGAAAAACATTGCGGAGGTTTCGTTTCACAGGAATAACTGCGCAAGTTATTATTTGAAGCATTAAATTCTGGCTAAGTCTCCTGGAAATGAAACTCTGTTAATGTGAAGTCCCCTGAAGGAATGGAAAAACCACTCTGAGTGTCTTCAAGTTTGGCAACGAGCTTATCAGTGATTATAAAGTCATTCTGAGGGTTGTTTAAGAGTTTCTGAGAACACTGGGTTCACTGGCTCTGACCTGGTAACAAGAACATAAAAAAGTTCACCCACTGAGGTAAATAAAACAAAACAAAATCTCTTTGCTTGATCTTTTTCTTATTCAGATGATTTTTCAGTTTCGATCCGTCCTTTTCTGATATAACAGGTTTGTTTGCTTATTCTGTTCAAAGATTGTTTTTCAGAAGTGGCGTTATAAGCTCTCACGAACAAGACATTATGTTACGCATGCCCAGCCTCTTTAGATGGAACATATCAACATCCAGTTAATTTAATAATCTCAATCTAAACATGGAAAAAGGTTTACTGGGGATGAACATCACAAACTGAGTTTTTATTTTTTGAGTTTTGCATTTAGGTGAACTGAAAATCAGGATAATCAAACCCAAACTTTTCAGAGACAATATTTGAATCATTTTCTACTTAAAGTCAACTAGTCTGAGAATCCATAAGTGAGGGACTGTTAAAAAGGTAAAATATATTGCGTGCGGTTAATAATTTTTTTCTTTGTTATAAATCCAGATTGGTTCGTCTGGTGGAATGGAGACAGTCCAAGAGTGGCCAAGCTAAAGCCCATTTCTCCCATCTTAAAGCTTCTCCAGTCTCCAGAATTTCACAGTGGTTTTAGGATCTTTTGCTCATTTACTTTTTTTTCTATCTCTTCTCTATCACGTAATTTCTCTAACTGGAAAAGCTTGACATGTTCAGTTCCTATTTGGTGTTTGACAGGTAAGATAATTCGTTGCATGCCATCAACTAGTTTGAGTTCCCATGCAAAAATCCAGCAGCTTCTGTGTAAATAATGGACGAAAGCAAAGGTAAACTACGGTGTAATTGCTCATGAAATAGCCTTTGCATAAACCACAATGACGTTTTTGAAACTGGAGATCTTTTTAAGATGTCAGAAGTCTACTGTGGTCCTGTTTCCTTTTAGAGGATCACTGGCTTCATCCTCCAGGACCAGCTGTTTTCATACTAAGTGAAGACTCCAAGAGTTACCTGCTGCCACTAAGATATTGTCTTCCAAACTCTCACTTTGGCCTCACTTCAAAGATCTTTCTTTTGTATAAATCCAGTCTAGTTAGATCCAGAAGATTAATCGACCAGCTATACTTCTACAGACTTCTGCCACCTTAGAAAAAACCCATCTAAAAATAACTTTATAGCAATTCATACAAAGTCTGTTTTTGTACCTTTAAGATATTTTTCCATTTTTCTTCAGTTATTTACACAGAAGAATATCTTTTTTTTACACCGGAAATAGATGCTGGATGTGGTGCACCACCAATGAGCGTCCTTCTGAAACATGCAAAGAGGATTTAACATGTTGAAATGTTAAACTCAGAGTAATTACTATTAGAAAAGCATAAAACTCAGTGAGGCTGTAGTTGTCTTAAGACAAGAGAGCCCACTTTGGACAAGGCATCTCCCAGTCTCCCAGGTAACTTTACCCACAAACCAACTAATCTAGATTTACACTAAACCATTGCAGGTAATTTATAAAGAGCTCATAAGCTTTTACCAGAATCTAAATTCAAAAGTCTTGAACTATTCCTTTAACTCTTCTTGAGTTTCCTCCAGTTTCCACAGTGTGAGATTAATTTCTGCAATGAAATATTATACAACTGCTGTCTAACAGGAAGTGTTGGATGTTTTTTTGACCTTGACCAACACCAAGCTAGAACAACAAGTTATGATTTCTCAGAGTATAGTATTTCACTTTAGATAAGGTGAGATGGAAAACTGAAGGAATTATGAGGAAATTCATACGCCAAAGCTTCAAGCCAGTACTCTGTGACCCATTTCGTGTGTGACTGATCTGCATCGGTCATTCACAACTAATGCAGGTTTAAGGAGGGATGACAGGCAACATCAGCAGCCTCTTTCAAGGAAGAGCAAAAAACAGCGCTTTGCATCATTTGCAGTTCCACCAACAAAAATTGTTTTGTTAGCTTGTTGCACTTGCTACATACCTCAAAGGTGCATGTGCGTGCATGCATGTGCAAACACAAGGAAGGGTCCCGCTTTATAAACTTGTCACACGTCCATGAAGTTACTGGATTCTGCTAGTTGTTTTGCCAAGAAAGAAAAATGTGCAACTTTTGGTTGTTTCTTTTCATTTTGCATATTTGTTTAACTTTAATCCATCTGTGTTGATTTGTGTGTCACAATGTATTTATTTTTTTCAGATTTTCAGGTTGCTACTCCCTGTTTACTTTATTCCTAACATGGTTTCTGTCTTTTCTAGTCATGCCTGTGCTATGCTCACATAATCAGACTAACCCGATTCTTGAACCAGTAATCACCCTTCTCTGTATTTATACTCCTGGCTTGCGTTCAGTTTTTGTCAGATCTTCCCTTTACCTGCTTGATGGCCTAGAGCTTTTTTTCATCTCTGGTGTTAAGTAATGTCACATTATTGGCAGGGTTTTTGTTGTTGTTTTGTCTTTTTTCCCCATTGAAATAATATTTTACTATTATTGTGACTGCCTCCTGTCCGCTCTTGGATCTTACAGATGCTCAAAACATAACAAAAAGTTATTTTTGAGCCCTTCTCATGTTTTAAACTCTTAAACTTGCTGTACACATTTTCTATTTCTATAGCGAGCGACTACATTATTTTACGTTTTTGTAAATGCTTTCTTGTGAAGGGAGTGCCATGCGTCAAGTTTTCAAAATGACATTAAGAAAACCCTTCTGCAGTATATTTGAAATTATATGACTTTACGAGCCACTCGACCGTAATGCTGTTTATCTGTGAGCAGCTTGATGTTATCAGTTAATGACTGAGCTGTTGACTATATGGCGCCTGAGCTGCCAGAAACACCTGTGAGTGCATTATGTTCGAGAATTTTCCACCTGGTGTAGTATGTAGAGCATGCATGTGGAACAGGGTGACAAACCAAAATGTCACCCTGTTCTGTGTAACCAAAATTACACAGAACAGAATGTGACAGATATGGTATGTTCACATTTACATAACACACAGACTGCAGTTTCTTTTTTCTATCAAAGGAGGACTTCCTGAGCCATCTGATGGATGATGAAGGGAAAAAAAGGATGAGGCGAAAGGCGATGAGTCAATACAGAAGAAGGGATTAACACAATGGCTCTACTCTGAGTGAAAAGCAAGAGTAGATGTGTATCTGCAAACAATCTGTGTATTTTTCCCACTCTTTAAAAAGGCTGCAATGTGGTGGAGCCTCACTAACTATCAAAAGCCAAATGAACTCTCTGTTGCATGGCATCACTGTCCCCTGTGCTAACTTGTAACCTGACACAATAATGAAAGCAGAGCATGGATCGGGTTTGGCTGTTTTTTTTTTAATTTTTCATTCATCTGTTACCAAGGCTTCAGCTCTGCAAAACAACAGAGGGAGGGAAGAAGAATAGAGGGAGGAGGAGATAAACAAGTTCAATAGGAGCAGAGGAGAAGCTGACTGTTGTAAACAGAAACTTGGCACAGCGCAGCAAGAGATTACCGCATACCTTGAGTGCACGCTCGTGCATCTGCAAACACTAGCAAAAATACCTGAACACACAAGCTGGTTCACTTCTATATTAACTTCCCTGTTTACAGGCACATGTTGTGCATAAATGGAATTAAAGATGCTTCCTGTGTTGCCAATGTGAGCGACTTTAATGAACTTGCAGTGAGTTACTTCACATCAATCACTGACATCAAGCTCAATCCCATGTTTGCTTTTCGATGCATGCATCTGAAAACCACTTTAACAATAACTGATGAAGTTATATTTTCAATCTTTGTTCAGGATATTTAATTAACCGTTGACATTTGACAGTAAAAGCAAAAGTCATGCACTGTTCCTCATTGCACAATGACAACATTAATAAAGGAAACCAAACTGACAAACCTGTAACATGTTTGCTTACAGGATTGGGTAACATGTTATCCTGATTTTATGTTTAAAAGGATGAAGAAAGCGATTAATTAAAGCCATTGATTCATAAGAGAAATGTGCAGAAATACAACACTATACATTTATTTCCAACTCTGTGTGTAAAATCTTTTGAAATGCAGGAATGTTTTATTGTTAGCACTAAAAACTTTTACAACTTTTCTTCAAGTGAGTGTTGGAGATTCTGCATGTGTGAATCTCCAACACTCACACATCTTACCAGCGTAAGATTTAGGAAGACCATCAAACAACCTTTGTCGCAGTTTCAGTGGCTTTTAGTCGTTTGAAATAAGTGATCAATTAAATTATTTGGCATTAATTATTAATATTTTTTAAATTCCTTGACTGTAGATATGTGGAACTTTCTAGCTGATTTTTTGTACCCTTTTCTTGACTTATGACTCTCATCACATCTGCTTTGTACACATGTCATGTTCTCTTATTCTTTCCATTTTGGACATTTAATAAGATAATAAAAAAAATACTTAAACTCCAGGTTGGATTTTTCACAAATGTTTTCAAAGTGATGCTAGTTTATTAAAAGTAAACGTATGTATGTATTTATTTTTCTTTGCTTTGGGAGACAATAAATGTACAGTGTTCTGTAAACAGAAAAGAAAAGATGTTAAGGTGTAAAAATTTTAATTTGTTGCTATTTGTTTTATTTAGACTAACACGCTTAATTTATTTGTTTGGCAGGATTCCCATTTTAAAAGTTGGGAAAAGAAAGAGATAGCCCTGTTTTGTTTATTATCCAAAAAACAAGAAGTTGCAAACAAGACAGTTTCTGTATCTTAAAGAAAAATATATTATTTTAATGCCTCATTTACTTTATAACAGCTGTGAGAGATTTTACCAATGGTAAAAACTATTCTTTCTTGAAGTCGGTAATAACAATTCCCAATTTAAAGGTTGGATTTTGCCAAGATTTTCAATGGAAGATTATGTGATTATAAAATAAAGACGGATATACTTTAAGACTTTAGTTACACATGTTTGACATGAGGCGTGATAAATGTGACTGAAATGTCATTTAAACATTAACTGCAGCTAGATTCTGGCTGCTATTCTCCACACACACTGATCTCACTTGAAAAGCACATTTTGTAATCTTTCCCATTTCAAAAGCTGCCTAAAATAAATGGGCCTAAATGTCCAGATGTCATGGTTTACTACCTCTTGGATTATCTGTTTAACATACACATGACTGAAAGATAAAGGTAATTCAGAAAGGTGCATTTTATGGGAATAGTTAGGTATTTCTGTTTTGCGTAACTAACAATGTGTTTAAAAAAAACAAAAGCAACAGATTTTTCCATGAAAGACTGAATTTACTTAAATAAAGGTTGAATTTTTCAAAACTGTTACTGCAGAACATTTTAAGTTGCTTAATGTGTAAAGATTGAGGTAAGAAGCTAATTTCTTGTGGCCATTCTCAAAATTAAGGAGATAAACACAGATTAGCTTCACTTGATTATTATGTTTTCTTGTCTTTTCCATTTTTAAGAGTAGCTAAACTGATTATAGTTTCTGTGTCACAACATGGAAAAAGGATGTAACAAATTATTATTTAAAAGTTTCTTTACAGTTCAGTTTAAAAAGAATAAATAAAACAAACACTTCAGTTACATTTATGTTAGACATTATTACAATCAGCATTACTGTTGAACTAGGGATTTTATTAAAAACTAAATAATGGATATATGGATAATAATTTCTTTTTGTGTCATTTTTCTTTTTTTCATTGTGGGATTTTTTTTCCCATCTACTCAAATGTAAATTTGTATTTAACTTTCTAAAACTTCTTTCTAAAACCAATATAGTATCTTTATTGGGGTGGCAGTAAATGTGGCTGGTTGATGTAAAACAAAAATGAATATTGAAGTTTTGTGTTAAGATTTGTGTAAAAACAAAGGCTAAAAAAATCAATAAATCCTAAAACAGTTTGGAGTTAACATGTTAAATTTAAATAATATTGCCAAACTTGTCAAATAAAAAGAGAAAATTAAATAACCAGCCAAAAATAAAAACAACAGAAAAATAATTTGAACATTTTGTGCGCCTTCAGGCCTTCACTAGCGAGGAGAGCTAGCGCTGCCCTTCTTCATCATAAACATTTTTTGTTCGTTACATAAACTTTGGGCAATTCTGGATCGATTATTTAGTAAAGTTTCATTCCTATTGGATTAAAAAGCTTTCCGGACCAAATATTAGAAACTAATACCTTTTCTTTCATCTGTTGCTTTCATGAAATCTTTTGAGAGTTTGACGTTTACCAGAGGCTCTGTCACCTGAGCAATCGATGACCTCATGTTCACATTGTTGTCTTCACAATCAGACACTTTAGTCACTAACAACCAGGTAGCAACAAGAACACAAGGTCAAAGTTCACACACAGATTCAAATCACAACATGCCTTCACCTATACACTCAAGAAGCAACATATTTACTCAAGCACTGCACTCCTCTAAAGTGTGTGCTGGGATTGTTTGAATCTTTTCCTCTCAGGTAAAGCTCTGTCAGACTGGAGCAAAGGGAAGCATTTGCTCAGAGCCGGCCCAAGGTATAAGTGAACTAAGCTGCTGCATAGGGCTCTCAAACTATTGGGGGTCCTCCCATCAATGCTTGAATTTTAACAGAGACCATAGGATGACATATTTTAGATTTGCTAGTGAAAACGAGAGCAGTTTTCAGTTTGACTTGAATGTTTCAGATTAGATTAATTAACCAATTTTAAAATGTTTAAAAGTAATATTTAAGAGAATTGGAAAGTTTTCTTTGTATAAAGTGGTATTTTTGTGATACATCTCAGCAAGCAATAACCAATCATTCATGATTGTTTTTATAAACTCAGCCAATTACTCTCCACCCCTTCCCCAGATTTCACCAATCTTGTACATAAACAGAGTTAAATCAACACTTGCCGAGTCTATGTGGTCCTTATCAGAATTGGTGTTAATTTAACTCTTTTTCAGAGTTATTTCAACAAGAAACTGAGTAGTTTTAACACTTGGAAAAGTTATAATTATTCAAACTATTGCTGAAATAACTCTGAAAAAGAGTTAAATTAACACCAATTCTGATAAGGACAAAATAGACTCGGTAAGTGTTGATTTAACTCTGCAGAATTTACTGTGTAGCAGTGATATTTTTATCCCCCAAGCTAATTCTGCCTACGGCCCTGTAAAAGCTTGGACCGGCCCTGTCTTCAATCTGCTACTGAAAACCCCAAATTTACACACTATCAGTTTTAAGTTTACCCAGCAACAAGTGAAGCAGCATATTTGTATTTTGATGTTAATCTATGTGTATATAATAAAAAGTTCTATAAAGTAAAATATCACACAAGACATTCTGTATAGGAAATTACTACATACTCACACATTTACACCATAAAATAAACAAATACATAAGTTTACACTCAGCACTATTTTGTATCCAAATACAAGAAATAATCAAATTACATCTTTTCTTTATTGATCATGTGATTATTTTATTTGTAGCATCTCTAGACACAGTAAACAACGATTTCCACATAAAAATTTGAAAGGGAGTTTTAGATTTTATATTTGGTGTCTTTTAATCTGACAGCCCTGAAAAAACAACACAGCACAACCTACTTTCTCCTGAAGTCACTCTTAGTGAACAGAGTCGATCTATGTCTGACTTAATCTGAGAATAAATCCAGCTTTTCTGTGAAGGCCTCAGAGATTAAATAGAAGACTTTAGTGAACAGCAGCATCATAAAGACACAGAGAAGTTTAAAGAGAAGTGAAGTTATAAAATAAATTCCCAAACTTTGGATATCTTACACCGTTTAATCTATTATCTGAAAATGGAAAGAGTTTGGAACAAGCAGCCAAGTAACTCTGGAGGAGCTACAGAGATGCTCTGCTCAGGTGGAAATAGATAGATAGATAGATAGATAGATAGATAGATAGATAGATAGATAGATAGATAGATAGATAGATAGATAGA
>CAEFZY010042550.1:0-21516 GCA_903066815.1 Brachyrhaphis roseni
TACCTGAGACGGTTCTACCTGAGACGGTTCTATCTGAGACGGTTCTACCTGAGACGGTTCTACCTGAGACGGTTCTATCTGAGACGGTTCTACCTGAGACGGTTCTGTTCTACCTGAGACGGTTCTACCTGAGACGGTTCTACCTGAGACGGTTCTATCTGAGACGGTTCTACCTGAGACGGTTCTACCTGAGACGGTTCTACCTGAGACGGTTCTGTTCTACCTGAGACGGTTCTATCTGAGACGGTTCTACCTGAGACGGTTCGGTTCTACCTGAGACGGTTCGGTTCTACCTGAAACGGTTCGGTTCTACCTGAGGCGGTTCGGTTCTACCTGAGACGGTTCTACCTGAGACGGTTCTACCTGAGACGGTTCGGTTCTACCTGAGACGGTTCGGTTCTACCTGAGACGGTTCTTCCTGACCCAAGTCTTCAGAAACACAGGTATTTCAGGGATTCGCTCCATAAAAAATGTAATTTCTTTATATTTTACTTTCATATTTTACAGCCGTCACAATAAAACCGATTCCTGGGATTCTGAAGATCTTTGAGAGTTTGATGCCAACAGCTGAACATTTTCATAATAAAGATTTTAGGCGCCGTTTCAGGATCTTGGTCTTCTGTTCTTGTTCGTCTCTGTCTCTGGTTTTCAGGTGAACCGTATGAAGGAGCTGGTTGCCTCCATGCTAGAGCAGGAGATGACAATCTGGTTCTGTTACTGATTTTTATCAAATGGAGTCTGGATCCAGCATCAAAGTAGACATCTGATGCTGCGTTTCTGATGCTGCAGCAACCCAACTCCTGTCCACTTCTATCCACAGCTCCAAATGAAAGATTTACTTAATTTAACTAAACATTTAGCTTGAACAAACTTAAGCGTTTAGCTTGTTGGCAAACTAAACATTTAGCTATCAAACTAAATGCTAAGTTCATTAACTATTTGATTTGAAAAATAAATATTTAGTTGAGATAATTAATTTGCTACAAACCAAATATTTAGAGTGTAAAGTCAATGTTTAGTTGACAAGCTAGATATTTAGTTTGCAAGCTAAATGCTTTGTTTGCTAACCAAATGTTTAGCAATATTTGATCCACAACACATTAAAGGAGACAGATTGTATTAGGAGCCTAAACAGCTTTAATGTATTTGATCCAGAACCAGGACAGAAATAGTTGCTGCAAATCCACCAATCATGACAGTAAAACATTATTTCACAGGACAAACTTCTCTATTAGTTGGAAGCATCTGATTTACACCATAACTGATATTAAAAAGTTCATTTCAAGGCTTAAGAATTGGCTAAAGATGAGCCAGAATTGCATATTAAATATTGTAATTGTTTTTGATTCATTAGTTTTAAGGGCATTACTTTTATTGTATTTACTGTTGATCTTCACTTTTCATTTTAATCAGCTGTTAAATGTCTGAGAGTTTAGCAAACAGTCTTTTGATTTATGTTTTTTTTTATCAATCCCAATCAATCAAACAAAATTTAAAAACTGTCAGTGCTGCACAGATCACGTGATGCTTCCTCATTGCCAGTGGTTGAACAGTTTCCTGTCAAATGTCACGTCAGCGTGTCACTTAAGAACAAAATAAAGCAATTAGAAAACAAAAAAGAAATGGCAACAACAGTACTACTGCTTAGTTTCTCAACAGGTTGTTGCTAGGTAACAGAAGTTGTAGGGCAAACAGGAAGGGGCTCTACATCGTGAAGAAAATGGAAAAATATGGTGTTTTAGAAGATAATTTATGTTTTATGTTGTCAATAATGGCGAAATTAATAGTAAACAATTAAGACTATGTGGTATTCTGATTTAGTAATGTAATTAGATTAGTTGTGTTACCACCCCACGCCACTAGAGGCAGTATCAGGCCCGAAAAGATGCGAGTAAGGAGCAGATTTAGAAGTTCACAGAAAGCTACAGAATTTTTTTAAAAACTGTGAGCTGAGCTGAAGTAAATAAAGGAGAGAAGTTCAAATATATGCTGAGAGTGAAAATCCTTCCTAAAGGTGAAAATATATCACAGATTTCAAAAGAAAATAAAAATGGGAGACAGCGGATAATATAGGAAATGGCGCCCCCTTCACTTCCGGAGTGCAATGGTCCCATGTCCATATAAGAAATGAGACCGACAGCGGTCCGTCCCGCCCCTTCCTGTTTGCTGCAGTGAGGTGAACTTGGACCTGATTTAGAACCACATATTTATTTTATGTCATGTGGTTCACACTCCATACCAGCAGGTGGCCGTAATGCTACTAAAAGTTTGTTGCCAACCACCAGTAAAACCAAGAAGAGGAAGCAGAAGAAGGAGAAGAAGAACCACAACTCCAAGAGGCCTCTTGGGTCGCAATCGAAAAGATTCCGATTTATGTTGTTCAGATTGTGATGAAAACATCAGATGCAGGTCGCATTGAGGAGAAACAGAATCGTTTTTGGGTCACTTCCGGCTGCAGTTGAATGTAGCTTCAGTTGATGCTACTAAGCTAGCTTAGCTAGCAACGACCCGGAGCGGAGCTCGAACCAGCAACCCTCCGATTTAAGGACAAACTCTTAAAATGGTCTTTATCTTAGAAAAGCAAAAAGCTGATATTTAACTCAGATTTTGCTTTTGAGGAGCCGCCTGATATATTTGGTATTTGTCAGAAAACTTTGGAACATTATGACTTTAGAAAGATCTGGTCAAATAAAGATCCGTCTGAAATGTTCTGGACCAGAGTTTGAAAGCCCGGTGGCCCGGTCCATAGACGGACCGGTGGCCCGGTCCATGGACGGCCCGGTCCATGGACGGCCCGCGGTGGCCCGGTCCATGGGACGGCCCGCGGTGGCCCGGTCCAGGTGAACCTGCTGCTCTGACAGGTTTCATCTCCACATGCTGACTCAGCTGATCCCATTAAACCTGAGTCATCATTACTGAGTTTTCAGCGGATTTAAGGGATCAAAGTTTACAAATTTCATCCTGAAACTTTGAATTTTTACTCACATATTGACAGTAAAGACTTTTCTCTTATTCATACTCATCTGAAAATTGTCCCTCTTCATCAGCGGCTCATTAATAAAACCTCCGACGTCACGGCGCGATTCCGCTCCAATCAGCCTCTAATTGGCCCCAGAGCTCATTGGGCCCCATCACCGCACACTGACAGCAGCTCAGGTGAGATCCTTACCTGCGGGGAGACGCTGAGTCCGCAGCTTCACGCACTTTTCCTTCCTCAGGCGGAGGAAATGAAAGCGGGAGTTTTGTCCGACATTAGGCGCAGCTGCGCGGCTCCAATCACCGACCTGCTTCCGTTCATTCCTCAGTAAAATCCACGCAGTTTCGTCACGCAGCAACAAAATGTGAAAGTTTTAAATTTTTTGACCAAATATTCAGAGCAAAACTATGAAGGTCCCTCCATAAAACGGACTGATCAGTTCTGAGCTTATAATAACTGTCTGGTGTGAGATGGAGCCAGTCTTTAACCGGCAGGGCGGAGGTGAGGTGGGGGGCAGTGGGAGGTGTGGAGTGGGGCTTCCCTCCACTGCTGCTGGAGTTTCACTTTCCCAATCCTCACAGGATCTCTGTGAGGGGAACCGACCCAAGCCGGTGCTCCGAGCCGGGAGGTGCGCTGCTCTCTGCCCGCCTGGATGGCGTCTCCGGCGGCTGCGAGGCGGAGGATCCCCCGCCTGCTGGTCCTCGGCCCGCTGCTGCTGCTGCTGGCCAACAGCGAACTGGTGAGCAAACTGGACCGTCAGTCCAGGTTCTGGTTCTGCTGCTCCTCACACTGGATGTTAATTAGGCAAACTTATTGATCCGTTATTACTTCATTAACTATTGGTTGGTTATCAGTGGTCAGATTTTCTTAAAACTCATATTTTATTAACTGTGTGTATAACTTTAGGGTAACAATGAACATTTACACTGGAACAGGTGAGTTGTGTTTGGGTCTGATGATTATTATAAAGTAAAACTATTAAATATTATAAGACTAGTTAAATTTAAAATATTAATATTATTAATGAAAATAATAAATTCACAATAATAAAAAATAGTCATATAAGTTTTAAAAAATATATATAATGAAAATATATTGACAATAATATCAAAAATAGTTAAAATAATTACAAAGTGATAACATTAATAATGAAAATAACTCTAACAGTAATAATATAGTAAAAATGTTGGTAAACAGTTTGGGCGTTACTGATTAATTTAATATTGTCCAATAAAAATCGTAAAATACTTTTTTATTTAAACCTGCTTCTCTAATTTTGGAGATTTGTTGCTGTTGTTAAACGTAATTCTTAAACACCAACTATTTATTTATTTTATAACAATCTGCACGTCCATTTTTTGTCAGTGATGCATAAGAGATCGTCACTGATTGGTTGGCTGTCACAATGTCTTGTTTGAAGCATTTTGATTGGTTGGACGTTACTGCGAGGCATATATAACGGCTTAATATTTATGAATATTTTTAGATGTTTTCCGATACTTTGTGATAATTTATAATAAATCTATAATAATCGAGAATAATTTTCAGATAATTTCTGTCCAAAATCTTTTTGACTTTTTTATTCTGTGTTGAACAAAACATACAGTTGGTTCATGTTAGAGCTAAAGTCGCTAAGCTAACTGCTGCGAACAGGAAGGGTTAACACGGGAACTGGTTTAGAACAGGAACTGGTTTAGAACAGGAGCTGGTTTAGAACAGGAGCTGGTTTAGAACAGAAACTGGTTTAGAACAGAAACTGGTTTAGAGTAGGAACTGGTTTAGAACAGGAACTGGTTTAGAACAGGAGCTGGTTTAAAACAGAAACTGGTTTAGAACAGGAACTGGTTTAGAACAGGAACTGGTTTAGAACAGGAGCTGGTTTAAAACAGAAACTGGTTTAGAACAGAAACTGGTTTAAAACAGGAACTGGTTTAGAGTAGGAACTGGTTTAGAACAGGAACTGGTTTAGAACAGGAGCTGGTTTAAAACAGGAACTGGTTTAGAGTAGGAACTGGTTTAGAGTAGGAACTGGTTTAGAACAGAAACTGGTTTAGAACAAGAACTGGTTTAAAACAGGAACTGGTTTAGAACAGGAACTGGTTTAGAGTAGGAACTGGTTTAGAACAAGAACTGGTTTAGAACAGGAACTGGTTTAGAACAGAAACTGGTTTAGAACAGAAACTGGTTTAGAACAGGAACTGGTTTAGAACAGGAACTGGTTTAGAACAGAAACTGGTTTAGAACAGAAACTGGTTTAAAACAGGATGTGGTTTAGAGTAGGAACTGGTTTAGAACAAGAACTGGTTTAGAACAGGAACTGGTTTAGAACAGAAACTGGTTTAGAACAGGAACTGGTTTAGAGTAGGAACTGGTTTAGAACAGGAACTAGTTTAAAACAGGAACTGGTTTAGAGTAGGAACTGGTTTAGAGTAGGAACTGGTTTAGAGTAGGAACTGGTTTAGAACAGAAACTGGTTTAGAACAGAAACTGGTTTAGAACAGGAACTGGTTTAAAACAGGAACTGGTTTAAAACAGGAACTGGTTTAGAACAGGAACTGGTTTAGAGTAGGAACTGGTTTAGAACAGAAACTGGTTTAGAACAGGAACTGGTTTAAAACAGGAACTGGTTTAGAGTAGGAACTGGTTTAGAGTAGGAACTGGTTTAGAACAGAAACTGGTTTAGAACAAGAACTGGTTTAAAACAGGAACTGGTTTAGAGTAGGAACTGGTTTAGAACAGAAACTGGTTTAGAACAGGAACTGGTTTAGAGTAGGAACTGGTTTAACACTATAACCGATTCAGCTGAATGTCCTGCAGGAAGAGAGAAGATCAGACTTTAAGTCCGTCTGGTTCTGAACTCATTCGGGGTCTGTGTTGGTTTAGTTAATCTGTTTCTGGGTCAGCCCTTTGTCCTGGTCTGCTGTTACACACACCCACACACACACACACACACACACACACACACACCTTCCGGTTGTTACACTGGTTTGAAGTGGGTCTGGTCAGTAAACTGACATCGTGTTGTCGGCGTGTCTTCGTCACATTTGGTTTCTCAGGTGAAGGTTTTCCTCCGATGTTTCACACACAGATCCCTGAAAACGAATCCAACATTCACTGCAAACTAAAGTAGAAACAATTTTAAAACAAAACATTTTAAACATTAAAGTGAAAATAATTGTTAAAAATTAAGAAAATGGAGACAAAAATTAAAAGGATAAGGGAAAAAAGAAATAAAAAATAGAGAATAAAGATAAATCAAAATGAGAGGAAAAATTAACAGTTAAGAAAAAAGAAAAACGTTTAAAAAAAAAATAAAATTATTTACAAATATCTTAAATTTTATTTACTTTTAAGGATGGGAAAGGATGACAGTAACTTTAGGTTTTTACCCAAACTGAAGATGTTTTTATTCATCTAAATTTGATGAATCCTTATAAAAATCATGACGGCTTAAATCTGAGGGAAGAAAAGCAAAGTCATGAGTTTTTATCCAGCTAGCAGGACGTGTTGCTGCAAACACTGCAGGGAGCAGATGAGCAGATTAGATGGATCGTCTGTCGCCATGGTTATCGCAGGAAGAGGACAGTTTCACCTGCTGGATACAGAAGGTGTTTGGGTTTGGCCCCCACGCCGGGGCCCCTGGGACGCCGCCGTCGTGAGAACGCACGCTCCGATGCACAGCAGACGCTTTACGGAGGAGCTGAATGCAGCTGCCACCATTAGAGCCCATGTTTGAGCAGGAGGCGTTCCTCAGGGCTCCATACTGGGACCAGTTCTCTCCTCCTGCCTCTGGCTCTCAGCTTGGTCATAACAACTGTCACGTTTACATTCCTTTAAAAAAAAAACACCTAAACGTCTGAATGAAATCAAAGCTGGGAGATTTTTGCTTCCACAGCTTGATGATTGACCTCTGACCTTCAGCTCATCCAAAACGCATTATTTCTTTTTTATTGCTATTTATTTATTATTATTTATTTTTATTCCTTTATTTACTTAAGCAGCTCGTCTTTTAACCGGATCATTCAGAACAAATCACTCATTTTAATGTTGACCATGAAAGGTTTTAAAATCTTAACTTGTTCAAATCTTATCATCTATAATAAAATATTGTCAATTTGAATGAATGTTTTTCATTTTACTTATGTTGAACATTATTTGAAACTGTTCAGGTTATTGATTTTAGGTGTCTGTTTTTGTGATGTTTGTAATATTATGATTTTATTATAATACTCAGGATGGATATTCTCTGCTACAGGAGTCGGGCGACCAGATGTGTTTGGAGGCAGTTGACCAAAATCCCGGATGATTTTTAAATTCCCCCCGGACATTTTTTTAGGTCTGAAAAGTAGGACATGTCCGAGAAAAAGAGGATGTCTGGTCACCCTAAACAGGAGGGATTAATGGGGATCAATCAGAGCTAAGCTAAATCAATCAGAGCTAAGCTACATTAAACCACATAAGGCTAAATTAAGCTAAGCTAGGCTAAGTTAAACTGCTCGCTGCTCTTCAGCAGCTCCTTGCAGCCACAGAATTGATTATATATATTTTTTGTTTTTAAAAGTCGTCATGTCTTCTCCCCACCTCGTCTCTCTGACTTGCTTCGGCCATCTTTTCCTCGCTGTCTCTGAGGTTAGCGGCTCTCGGCCGCTGTTCACCGGGCCGTCTCCTTTCTGAAGACTGACCTGTTTCAGTTTCTGCAGGACATTTTATGTTGGTTTGTGTTGATTTTGGCTCTTTCTGTTTTATTCAGAACGTTTTTCAGTCGCTAAGCTGGAAATGGAGGAACGTAAATCAGACGAACGTGAAGCTGAAGCCTCTGCTGGTTCTGCTTAAACTACCTTTAGTTTTATCTGTTCTAACAGAGTTTGCCTGTTTTTGTCTCCTCAGGTCTGTCGCTGCACCGGGAAGTCCCGCTGTCACTGCGAGGGGGTCAAAGGTCAAAAGGTGAGCAGATCTCCTCTTTAACAGGTCGGTTAGAAATCCTTCCACCTCTAACACCATAATGTGGTTTCAATTCAAAGCTCTTAATATATTTATTCATTCAACACAAAGGGAAGCTAATTGGATTATTCTGGCTTCCAGCTGATAACCAGAACTGTGAAATATAACATAAAGGAAAATCCTGACAGGAAATCACAGCAAACACTCACACAAAGGTAAAATATGAAGAATAAAACTGGCAAAACTTCAACATAAATATTGTATATTTACAAAAACAGTGTTGTCCAGTCCAGAGGAATGTCCAACTGAGTTGTTTTATTAAAACATTTACAAAATGTTCTTCTGTATTTGCACATTAAGACAGAATGTTTATAATTAATGGGAATAAAAAAGATGAACAGTGAAGTTATCAGATACTTTCTGGGTTTGTTGGAGCAGTGATGATGCTAACTAGCTGACGATGGGGAGAAGCTGTAGCGCAGCAGAAAGTGAGGGGAGGGTGTGAGGAGCTCGTACATGAGTATGATTGACAGCACTAAGACCCTCCCCCTGTCTCTGATTGGTTGTTTCTGACTGAGCTGTGTATTTCTGCAGTTAGTGCTGGGAGAAACAGAGGATTATCTGTCTAAAATTAAACTGTCACAACATGGTGACAACAAATATGTACAAAACTATTTTTATAAAAGTTACAAACAGCAGCTTCAAATAAAGTTCCACATCTCAGGACAATAAAGATGTTCTTGACTAGAACGTTAGAGAATTGAGTTTAGTCCGAATGTTCCTGAGGAAATGTTCTGCTGCTCGCAGCCCATTAATCGGACCAGAATCGGCGGCTTTGTTGCTGAACAGACATTTTCCAAACAGTGTGTTGGTAAGGCAGCGGCGGTGATGCTGTGGGCTCTGCAGCAGATGGACAGATAGTCGTCTGGAACTCTGAAAGCAAACGATGCTTTCGCTGCAGACATCAGATCAAATCTCAGGTCTGATAAATGAGCTCAGCCTCAAACACGGAGAGCAAAACGATTTTAATCTGCTGCTGTTGTGTCTGTGAGGGCGCTGCCGTGCCGCGATGGGGCGACCTCCAGGCCCAACGGGGTCAAACAGGGTCAACATGAAGTGCATGGAAACAGGACTGAATATGTTTTTTATCACCACATTCAGTCATTTTCTGCATGTATTGGCAGTTTGCTCTCATCTTATCACACTTCCTTTATATTCATCTCTCCTGTAAAAAGATCAACAGAATAAAAGTGTGAGGTGTGCAGCGGTTTGTCAATACTGCCGCCTGATTGGTCCAGGCGGGACACCTGGGACCACCCAGGTGTCCCGCCTGAACGGCCCGGTTCCTGTTGGCTGAACATGAAACGTCCATCTGTTTGCCTGCAGCACGGAGGAAAAGCTGCTCTGACTCAGGACAAACACTGAGTTCAGGAGCGCTGCTGCCCCTCAGTGGACAGGAGGAGAACTTCACCTGTTTTTATGTCGTCAGGGAGAAGCAGGATACTCAGGAGACCCAGGACTTCCTGGAGTAATGGGATTTCCTGGAAACGAAGGTCACCTGGGGTCACCAGGAGAAAAGGTCAAATCCTTTTATAATTATTATTGTTATTATGCAGCTTGATTTTGGACTATTTAAAGAAAGTGAAGACTTTTTTCTTTTGTTTCTGATGGCTGGATGATCTAATCTGCTCTTTCTTTTGCTCAGGGTGACCCGGGAAACGCAGGCAGTCGAGGAATGAAGGGCTCTCGGGTAAGACTGATGATGATGATGATGATGAGGTCAAACATCTCACAGTCGACATCAGAACCAAACTGAAACTCTGGAATCGAACTGGAATAAAGGAATTTAGGAACTTTTATATTAGTCTCAGAAATTTTCTAGAGAAAACTTGGAAATTTCTGAGATTCAAAACTCAAAAATTTCCAAAAGCCAAAACTGTTCAACTTTGAGCTCAGAAAGTCTCCATGTTTTTTCTTCAAAGGTTCTGAGATTAATCTAAAAAACTGAGTTGTTTGTGGAAATTTACATGAATCTACAGTGGCTCTAATCCTCCAGTTAATATTTTGGTTCTTTGTTTCCAGGGACCTCCTGGAACACCAGGTTTTCCAGGACCTCCAGGTCTCCCAGTAAGAAACAAAGCAATCATAACTTCTAAAACAATTAACAGACATTTGAAGGATTTGTTAAACATTTGAAAACGATTATTTAAAATAAAGTCACTGTCTTGTTTTTGGTAAAATACATTTTCTGCTCTGTTGTTGAGATAATGATTCAGTTTTTATTTTTCAGGGGCTTCCTGGGCATGAAGGGCCAACGGGTCGACCCGGACTCCCAGGATGCAACGGGACAAAAGTACAGATGGATTTATTTCAGAACTGATTCTGCTTAGTTTGACCCAATGCAGCTTATTTACATTAAATCCATACAAAAAGTCATTTAAGTCAGCTTCACATAGAAATAAAAACTGTAGATCTGAACATGCACTGTGCCTGTGAAGACTTCACAACGTTAAAATTTAAAATGTCAAAGAAGAAAAAAGAAACCAAAGCAAATCAATTCAGATTTTTCCCACATTTAATGTGACATGTAGTTAGCGTGCTAACTACATGTAGTTAGCGCGCTAACTACATGTTTAGCTTGAAGCTGTGATGTTTCTAAACTAATGAATCCATGTTAAAAATATGACTTTGAAGAATTAGCTCATTTTTTCTCTGACAGGCTAAATAACCCAAATTATTGCTGTTAAATTCAGACTGTAACGTCACAATGTGAAGATTAAAGGTTACGATAATGAGGTTTACAGCAACAACAAATCTACTCACATCATCAGAATTTGTTTAAACTCAAAAAGAAGTTGAAGTTTGGCTGCACTTCACATTTTACTACTCAAAGAAAGTGTGAAGAAATAAAACTGAGCAGTTTTTGGGTGTCAGGAAGATAAACGAGTTCATCATCAGCGTAGAGAGAGCGGCTGGTTTGGTTCCTAATAAAGTCACTTTTCTGACCCACACAGAGTTTACAGGGAACAGCAGAGTCTTCAGCCGAGCCCTGACGTACGCCAGTCATATCTAGTTGGGTTTGTGTTTTTAGACCATATTTTTATTTGAATCTAAGCAATCTGGGATGTTTAGGGTCCAACAATCCTGTTTTTAGACTCTGTGACAAAGATTTCTGATCCAAAAAGTTGTTGTGGTAACCCTAAATCATAAGCTCCAGATAAGCCAACAGAAGCTAATGCTAAAGCTGAAGACAGTGGAAGACCTCAGTTACAGAATGCTGTGTGTAGCGTCCCATCACTGAGTCGACCAATCACGTCTCGACGCTTAGTAAACCCTTCAGGTTTATTCAACTGAAAGCTTACAAAGCAGCACTTAAAAATTTACCCCAGAAAATTAATTTAGTGGAAGCTAAGTGTAGCAAATGTTTCAAAGTGAGCAAAACGCTGAAATGCTAAGTGAACACTTAGCTGTTAGCTTGTTAGCGGCCGCATCCTAACAGAACGAGGCCTGCTGTCGTCTGCCAGGGGGAGGCCGGCTACCGAGGGGCTCCTGGACCTTCAGGACCGCCGGGACCACGAGTACGTCCTCTCACTTGGTTCAACTCAAGCACATTAAACCAGGCATTAGGGCTAACAGTGTGCGTGTTTTTCAGGGGCCCCCGGGGCCACAAGGCATGAAGGTGAGCCTCACTCACAGCCTGCAGACACTCAGCTTGATCTGCAATAATTAATTCATTAATGGAGGATTCGAACTCGGCTTGACTTCAGGGAGACTCGGTCGTGATGCCCTTCAGCCAGGAAATCAAAGGAGCAGCGGGACCACAAGGGCCAACCGGCAGAAAGGTAAACCATCTATTGTTGTTGTTATTATTAGTGTCCAAAAACTCCAAAATAAAAAACTTAAGACTTCAAGGTGATTAAAGCAGAAGTGAATTCAACTCAAATAGCCACTGCAGGTTTCTGGCTGACCGCTCCAAAAGGATCCAAAGTCAAAAATAAAACACGCAAAACTTCACCAGAGCCCAGTTGTTCGTCTCACCGACTGACTGACAAAGTAACTAGTAACAAACCAACTGACCCCACCAGCATAAAAAACTCCTCATGTTGACGTATTTCTACCTGAAACTCCCAAAATGTCCCAAACTGAAATCAACTAAACAAATTACTAGCCAACAAACTTATTATAAATAACTAAAATTAAACAAAAATTCTAATTATAAATTAACCAGAAAGCAAATAAATAAAAATAAACTACATAATCAAAATTCTAAGATTTAACAGAAGATGGAGAAATATCTCAGTAGAGTGGGATTAACTGAGTGGCGACTGCTTCTTGTTTCAGGGGCAAAGTGGACATGGAGGAGAACCGGGGGGACCGGGACGGCCCGGGTCACATGGACGTCCTGTAGGCCTTACATTTGATTTAAAGAAAAATGCCTATTTTATTGCACTTAAAGTGACCAGCAAGTCTTTATTTTCCAGGGAAGACGAGGACCTGCAGGAGTTCAAGGAGAAAAGGTTTGTATGTTTGAGAAACGTTTCCTGATGTGAGAAAGTTACAGGCCGAGTTTATGGGTTTACTGTTTCTGTCCAGCGATGATTCTCTGAAACCAGCCGGTTGGGTCAGTCAGATGGACCATAAATTCTCCCTCAACTTATCGACATAAATGATAATGTTGTCGTTTAAGGACTATTTTCAGATAATGTAATGTAAGAACACATTCTCAACGATCTATAAAGTTTAAATTCTGGTAAATATTTAACACAAACAAACAGAAACAACAAATAAAATTAATGATCAAGTTTCTGTAAACAAAACTGTTAAAAAATCTTTAGTTGAGACCAAAACAGCAGATTGAAGATTCAAATCGATAAATGATCCAAATGGAAATCATTATTTCTAGTTGATGTATTGCGACTGGCTGAACTGGTTTCTGTGTTTTCTGGGTTCTTTAATCTGAATTAGCTCCATTAATGGTTATTAATGCTTATTAATGCTTATTAATGGTTATTAATGCTTATTAATGCTTATTAATGCTTATTAATGGTTATTAATGGTTATTAATGCTTATTAATGGTGATGTGATTAACTAACTTACCTGGAGTCGAAGGTTTCAGGCTGAAACTTCCTGGTTTTGTTTCAGGGTCAGGAAGGTTCCAGTCCGACGAGTCCCGGTCCGCAGGGCTGGAAGGTGACCGTCCGCTTCTGACCCGCCAGAAACAGTCGCCGTGGTGACGGCCTGCTAATAGCGATGTGACTGATTTTCAGGGCGATCGCGGCCCTCCAGGGATCCCCGGGAAGCAGGGCATCAAACTCTACGCTGAAGGACCCAAAGAGCTGAAGGTGGGTCTGTGTCCGCTCCGAGTCCGAGTCTCATTCAGCCCCTGACTGCTGCGCTCCGAGTCCGAGTCTCATGAAACCGTCTGGTTCTGTGTTTCAGGGCGAGCCAGGCGAAGTGGGGCAGAAAGGTTTCCTCGGTCTTCCTGTGAGTCCGTCATTAAAACAGCCCAAGGTTTTCAGCCGATGTGATTATCAGACTCATGTTTTGACCTCCGCCTGCAGGGGGAGCCGGGGAGCCCGGGGGCGAAAGGAGAGAAGGGCGACAGAGGAGAACCTGGCTCACTGGTGAGAACCAAAAACACAAAACAACCAGTAACCAGAATCTGACAGTAACTAGTTACATTTAATCAGTTACTTCAGTAACTTTTAGGAGTATTTTTACTTGTACCTCAGTAATTTTATGAAGTATTTCTTCTCTTACTTGAGTAAATTTCTGGGTTTTCTACCCACTGAATGAAAAACAGGAATGAACCAGAAACACTCACCAGCAGTTTGTGTTAAAGTTTCATCAGTTTTTTATTGAAAAACATTATTAGAAAAAAATTATTTTTGCCTAATTTTGTTATTTTGTAATTATGTTATTATTATGAATCCTTTTGGTCTTTAAAACAATAAAACCTCCACTTAACTTTATATTTTGGTTCGTTTGATGATGTAACTTTTAAATATTAATGATTGATAAGTTGATCAGTTACTCAGTTTTACCAAATACTTTTTACTTTTACTGTTGAAGTAGTTCTTCTGTTACTTCAGTATAATGTTCTCTACCGCCCTCTGCTGGTGACTCAGGCAACCAGCAGCTAATCTGAGCTAATCTGAGCGTTTTTGTTTCTGCTGCAGGGAAAACCAGGGAAGACGGGATTACTGGGAGAACTGGGACAGCCGGTAAACACTACAGTCTTTATTTTAACTGTTGAAGTAAACTTCAGGTTTAGACTAAGTTTGATTCCTGTGTTTTAAATTAAACCATAAATGACAAAACAAACATCATAAAAGGAATCTTTTACTCTCACGATTCGATTCATTATTTCTGTTCAGTCTGCAAAGGATCCTGATGATTTCCTGCTGCTCAAATCAGAACAAATGGAGACATTAAAGTGTCTTTTCCACATTTATCAGGTTTTAAACCTTAACCTTAGTGAATCACTTCCTCCCTGATCCTCCATTTTGTTTTAACGAAGCATCACAGAGAGCGCCACCTTTCTGCAGACAGCCTCCATCACATTTTGCAGATTTTTAATTTAATTTCTCAGTTATTTCAGTAATATGATGAAGTGATGTGTGAATAACTCGCTGCAGCTAAACGTGGATCTTAAATAAATTTAACTTTCCAGAGATTTGTGTCAGAGGGAAGGCTGTACCTTATTGGCTTCATCTTGTGAACTCTGACCTCTGTGAGGCTCCGGTCCAGCTCGGTATTCCTGGGAACTCAGTAAAAACCCAAATTGGTTGCTAAATGTTCTGCGGTCCAGTAAAACCGGGTCAACAGAACTAATAAGTTTCCAGCCGATTCAGACGTTCTGAGTTTGGTTTTGTGTGCAGGGCGACCCCGGAGACTTCGGCTTCATCGGCCCGCCCGGCGTCGACGGCGCCGTGGTGAGTTCATCAGATCTACAGGCTCAGAGATCCGCTCTGCGGCTCAGTTTATCTGGTTGTGTTGTTTCAACCTGTAGGGAGAAAAAGGCGACCGAGGGCCTCCAGGTCCCCCAGGAGAGGTGAGTGTTCAGCTGACATGAAATGTTTCTGTCAGGTCAGCGGTTCGTCATGTCGGACTGAAGGAACAGAGGGTCAGGGGGAACCGGGAACTGTCCAGGGGGAACCGTCCAGGGGGAACCGGGAACTGTCCAGGGGGAACCAGGAACCGTCCAGGAGGAACCGGGAACTGTCCAGGGGGAACCGGGAACTGTCCAGGGGGAACCGGGAACCATCCAGGAGGAACAGGGAACCGTCCAGGAGGAACAGGGAACTGTCCAGGAGGAACCGGGAACCGTCCAGGAGGAACCGGGAACCGTCCAGGAGGAACCGGGAACTGTCCAGGGGGAACCGGGAACCGTCCAGGAGGAACAGGGAACCGTCCAGGAGGAACAGGGAACTGTCCAGGAGGAACCGGGAACTGTCCAGGGGGAACCGTCCAGGGGGAACCGGGAACTGTCCAGGAGGAACCGGGAACTGTCCAGGGGGAACCGTCCAGGGGGAACCGGGAACCAGGAACCATCCAGGAGGAACCGGGAACTGTCCAGGGGGAACCGGGAACCGTCCAGGAGGAACCGGGAACCGTCCAGGGGGAACCGGGAACCGTCCAGGAGGAACCGGGAACCGTCCAGGAGGAACTAGCAACCGTCCAGAGGCAACCAGGAACCGTCCAGGGGGAACCGGGAACCGTCCAGGGGGAACAAGGAACCGTCCAGGGGGAACCGGGAACCGTCCAGGGGGAACCGGGAACCGTCCAGGGGGAACAAGGAACCGTCCAGGGGGAACAACTGATGTTCTGACGTTCTGCTGCTGGACTGACCTGAAAACTCTGCTTGTGTTTTTATTAGACCATCTTAAATCACAAATCCGTGAAGGGCCAGCGAGGTTTCCCCGGGCCCCTGGGACCCGCCGGGTTCCCCGGGATTCAAGGTATCTACATTTGAATTCATTCATACGGCTCAGCAGGGCAGCGGCAGAGACCGTTTGTCTCGCATGTTCTCTAATGAATGATGGGAGTTTTATGTGCATCAGTGAATTAACTCAGAAACGTCTCTGATCTGTCGCAGGTCCGATTGGGTTCCCGGGACTGAAGGGCGAGTCAGGTACAAAATCACTGAGTTCCCAATTAACCTTAAACTGATCTAAACATGATTCATAGCTGATGTTTTATTAACTGACCAGATCCTTTCTGACCTGGACTGAATGTAGAAATGAATTTTTTTATGATTTAATTCGTATTTCCAGGGTAAGAAAACCCAACTGACTTATTGAGACTTGTTGTATTTTGACCAAAAACTCTGAGTTGTAAAATAAGTCCAGATGACTCAGTGAAGTAAGTTATGAAAACTTAAATTTATCAAAGGATTTCATTATCATTGCTTCTCTCTAAACCCGGGAACTGGCCTGGAGTTAGACTTTCCTCCATAGACTCGACCCACTCGAGTGTCTCCAGTCGGTTCTGTTTGGATGCTAGCCGGTTCTTCCACAGTCCGCCTCAGCCAGATTCGTCTCTATTTGCAAATCCTGCGCGGTTCCTCCAGCTTTTCTGGAACCACCTTGGTGGTGGTACAAGCTGTATAGCCTGGTGTTGCAGTGGCGTAAGCAGTTTGATTGGCAGAAGGAGGAATTTGATAATTGGTTGGTGGATTCCTCCTCGACTGCCAGCAGTTCCACCAATCCAAGATGAAACTGTAGCTGGAAATCGATAACGCCATGGCCGAACCCCGAGGTCCAAACCTCAACCGGAAGAGGCAACCTGCAACTTACGAATATAGAGAGAGTTCAGAGAAGATGGCCGACCAACGGTTCAAACAGGAAACTGCGTCATTCCCACCCTACACCATGGAGGCTTGGTTAGAACCGAATGGAATGTCAGCCGGGTAGAACGGTACCAGTAGAGGAGGACTGGTAACGGTGCGTCGTGGGCCGACGCCGCCACACCGTCTGCCTGAGATTCTCAGATTCCTTCATTTGATCTGAAAGGATACAAACATGATTGACTGACCCGGCTGGGCGCCTCGCCCGTTTCTCCATCAGAACAAACACCAGCAGCTGCAGCCTCGCTGCTGCGCGTTCCCTCGATTGGTTGCATTGACCCTCAACCGGATCAGCTTAGAGTCGCAAACATCCCACCATAAAATCTGACCTTTGCGAAGACGAGTCCAGTGGAGGTCCGATTTGAGTGAAGTACGCCTGAGTTGCTTTCCTTTGCAGACTTGAAGTTGGACTCTTCAGTGAGAGACCAGAACTTCGTCTTAAAGACTCAGAGCTGCATTGGATTGGATCATGACTGGGTTTTTAACTTCTCTGTTCCGACATGTGTGTCCTTGAAGGTGAGGCCTCCAACGGACTGCCAGGTTCTCCTGGTCCAACTGGCTCAGGTGGTCCCAAAGGGGAACCAGGACCGCCGGGCCTGGTGGTTACTGGACCGCCAGGACTGACCGGAGCTCCAGGACCCCTTGGACTTCAGGGAGAGCCAGGAGAGCCTGGAATACCAAGTACACCAATGTTCTTCTTTGTTTTTGGTTTTTAGGCTGATTTTGTTTTCAAACCAGAGAAAGAAAATTGGTAATTGTTTTATGAAACATAAATCTGCCTCCCAACAGTTCAAACTTTGTCATTTTGTCCCCAGACATGGACATCGTAGGACAGGGTGTTCCCGGTGCGAAAGGTTCTCGAGGTTCTCCAGGGGACAAAGGGGCGGTTGGGGAAAAGGGTGAGCAGATTTCAGATTTATTAAATCCCAAATGCGTCGGTAGCGTTTCAGCGAATAGTAACTTGTGTTTCATCAGGTCAGAAAGGGGAGGTTTGTACAGTCTGCCATTTTAAGGCTGGACCTCCTGGACCTCAGGGACCACCAGGGGCGCCAGGTCAGAACGGGTTGCCAGGTAAGAAGGATTCCAGTCTTTCCACCTGGTTATTCAGGCAGCAGCTTTTCTGTCTTTAAGCTCCCAAGTGTAGAAACCAAACGCACCCTTCTGTCACCTGGGTTCCAGGTGAAGCTGGATCTCCAGGACCAGCAGGTGATAAAGGCTTCAAAGGAGCTGCAGGCCCACCTGGACAACAGGTGAGTTCTGATCCGACGCTTATCGCTGAACGCTACGTTTATGTTCAGTTCATAAAATTTAATACAACAGTTTTACAGCTACACTGGGATTTCTTTTTGTAAGAATAAAGTTGTAAAATTTTGAGAAGAAATTGGTTTTAATGTAAAAAACGTTGATAGTTATTAAGACCGCTCAGGAAGTTCATGTGGTTTTTCTAATAAACTCAAAGTCCTGCTGCTGAAAATGACTTCATGTGTTAAAATAGGAAATATTTATTTGTAAAACTGATATCAAAGCAGAATTTCACAACATGCTCAACATTTTTTATTTTATTTTTTGTCTTACTTTGTTCTACCACATGATTATATTCCGGTAATATTTTGTCTTTATTCTTATAAAATTGTAACTTTAATCTGGGAATATTATAACTTTATTCGTATTATCACATTTTTTTTTAGTTGAGTTTATTATTGTGACATTATTAATGTGATATTTTGACCTTTTTCTTATATTATTTTGACTTTATTCTTGTAATATTAGAGCTGTTTATAATGTTACAATTTTATTCAGCTAATATGACAAGAGATTTTGTTCTCATTATGACTTGATTCTTGTAATATTATGAGTTTATTCTCATATTATTTTACTTTATTGTCATTAAATTACAACCATCATTTGGTAATATTATTTATTATCACAACTTTTTGTATTATTATGAGTTTATTCAGGTGTTACTGCGACATTATTCTCATGTTTTCATCTGTTTTGTGTATTTTGATCTTATTATTGTGACTTTAATATTACAGCTTTATTTTTAGAATGTTTAGAATATTATTACTTTATTATCGTACATTGTTCTTGTATTACAATTTTATTCAGATGATATTATGACGTGTCTTATGATTTTATTCTCCTATTATCACTTTATTTTTGTAATATTGCAACTTTATTTCCATATTATTTAGACATTTTTCTTTTATTATTACCAGTTTATTCTGTTACTATGTTGACTATTTTCATATTGTTATGACCGTACTCATGATTTAGGCAACTTTAGTCTTGTATTATTAAAAATGCCAAATGTTGGCCTCTGGCCCGTCATGGACTCTCTGTTACTGTTATTCATGTGACGTTATGACTTTATCTTTGTATATTTAGTTTATTTGTGGATTATTTTGATGTTATTCTTGTGGATAGTAAAACATTTCTCAGTTTGGCTCTGATCCTATCATATTTTCCCGTGGGATGAATGAATCTCCAGCCTGTTTGAGCGTCTCTGCCTGTTTCCTCTCAGGGCCCCGGGGGCCCCCAGGGGTCCACTGGGCCCCCGGGGCCTCCAGGCGATCCGGGGTTAAACCCTCAGTCGGGGCAGAAGGGGGAGGCCGGGGACCAAGGCGATAGTGGCCAGGGGGGAGAGACGGGGCAGGACGGGTTCCCAGGACCGCCGGGTCCCAAAGGCCAAACGGGAGAGAAAGGAAACCCGGTGAGTACCGCCGCTGGAACTGGACCGGACTGGTCTGGACAGAGCCACGTTTTCACTACCGATACCAGAGGACACAGAAAAACAAATGTTTCTTTTCTAAAACACATAAATATATTGAATTATTTAGTAACTTTTTTAAAGATATGATGATTTTTATTAATTTTTGCAAAGACAAACAAACTGACAATATTCTGACAATATTTTCCCATTCATCAATCATCCAGATGTATTCATGGTTTCCCACCTTTTGTTGTTTCTAACTCCTTTAAATCCAAGGTTTCCTCCACAGCCCTGATCAAATCTTCTTGATTAAGACAAATTTATTTCATAACTTAAACACAATCAGCTTCATAAGTTTGGTCAAACATGTAAAAACGTAAATCTGTTGAGTCACAGCAGTTAGGAGGGAAACATGAAAATAAACGATAAACTGTAGCAAACCTTTTAAACTCAGTTATTCTAAACTTGATGTAAAATATACAATGTGACGTCGCTCAGAGCACAAAGCATAGAACTAGACTCAATAGATATAGTTTTCAATATTGGGACCAATTATAGATATTAATATCAGATCAATAGATCTCTGATATTAAACCTACGATTTTTTTACAGTGTTTTTTTTGTGTTCATCACTAAAACTGATGGTTGTAAAAAAACATCTACTCTGTTGTCATGGTAACAGTTGTGATTCCCTCGTCCAGGGGCTTCAGAGGTCAAAATGTCACCGGGGCCCGCCGGGCCCCCCTGGTGCCAGAGGAGCGACGGGGCCACCGGGCCCACCGGGTCCACCGGGTCACGGCCATCTGGTTCGTCCAGGACCGACGGGGCCCAAAGGAGCTAACGGCTACATGGGAGATTGTGGAGTACCGGGCCCTAGAGGTCAGTTTGTCAGGAGGGGCCTGGACCGAAACCGGGCCCAGAGCGGACCGGAACCAGGCCGCAGCAGACCGGAACCAGGCCCAGAGCGAAGGCTAACTGCTCTGCTTGTTTCAGGAGAGAGAGGCTCTAACGGGAACATCCAGAACATTCCAGGAGAACCGGGACCGAAAGGCTACACAGGACGGCCAGGGGGAACCGGACCTGAAGGTAAGAGACGGATCCACACTTTGGTTCTGGTTCTGGTTTTAGTTCCTGCTTCACACTGGCAGCCATCTTACCTCCGACTCATTTATGCTGAAGAAACACAGATTCTTAAAACCAACAAGCATTTATTTATTAGATTAAAATACTTCAAACGTTTTCATAGACAATGTTATAATTCAGTTCTGATCCGGTTCTGGTCCGGTTCTGTTCTTCCATGTTGTCTCTGTTCTCCTTCGGTCCCAGGTGAGACCGGACTTCCTGGTCTCAGAGGACGGCCTGGTCCAAAAGGTCAAAAGGGCACTGACGGTTCCTCTCACAAGGGTAACCAGGGCAACGCGGGGTCAAAAGGTCAGATCCAGAACAGCACTCGCTAACTTCTCAGAATTGATTCAGAACCAAAACAGAACCTTCACTAAACGTCCTTCTGCCATCAGGAGGCAAGGGGTCCAGAGGAGAGCCAGGGTCCCCCTGTTATGGCATGAAGGGGCGAGCAGGGCCGCCTGGCCCCCCGGGGCCCGTCGGCCCAAAGGTAGAGGAAGACCCGAACGCCCAGAACCAATAGTTTGAGTCGTTTCCATTTTCTCTGGAATAAGAGACAAAATGGAGCCAAACAGCAGAACAAGATAACTGAACTGTTCACTACCGACTGAACTGTTCACTACCGACTGAACTGTTCACTACCGACTGAACTGTTCACTACCGACTGAACTGTTCTCTACCGACTGAACTGTTCACTACCGACTGAACTGTTTACTAACTGACTGAACTGTTCACTACCGACTGAACTGTTTACTAACTGACTGAACTGTTCACTACCTGACTGTTCTGTTCACTACCTGACTGAACTGTTCACTACCGACTGAACTGTTCACTACCGACTGAACTGTTCACTACCTGACTGAACTGTTCACTACCGACTGATCTGTTCACTACCGACTGAACTGTTCACTACC